>JAJOOS010002077.1:0-37024 GCA_029582725.1 Solanum chiquidenum
TTCTTTGCTCATTGGTCTGAAAAGACACTGAATTTTGATTGGGGCAAAAATGGAGGAGAAAAGAAAAGTAGTTGAAAATGGACTGGGGAATGTGAAATAACATTTATGTCCCTTGTTGGGGTCCTAAATACAGCAGAAAAGTTGGAAATAATGTCAGAAGTTTGGTAATTTCGAATTCCCCCATACTTTCTGCGTGTTTTTAGTGGTCATAATAATCACGTTATCTTATTTTTATTAAGAAGTCTCGAGTTTGAATTATGAAAAGGATAAATATATTTCGAATTAACGTAAATGATATACACATATTCGTTATATTTTTGAGACATTGGTGTACCTGTCATCCAAGAATTAGAGCATATATATCATTTATACTAACGAATATATACATGTCTTAGGGGTGTTCACGGGTCGATTTGGATCGGTTATTGGTCAAAATCAAACCAACTTAATCGGTTTTAAAATTATCAAAACCAAACCAAACCAAATATAGTACTCCGTCTGTCCTAATTTATATGACTTACTTTCCTTTTTAGTCAGTCCAAAAAAGAATGACACATTTCTATATTAAGTAACAATTTCACTATAAAATGTTTACTTTACCCTTAATGAAATGATTTATAGTCACACAAATTTATATCATTCATTTTGGACCACAAGTTTTTCCTTTCTTTCTTAAATTCTGTGCCGAGTCAAACTACATCACATAAAATGGGGCGGAGAAAGTATATATTTATTGGTTTGGTTGTTATCGATTTCGCTTTGGTTTGGTTGTTATCGATTTCGCTTTGGTTTGGTTTGGTTATTCGATTATTAACCATAAATAAAAATAAAAGAAACAATTCATTCAAAACATGAAAAAAGTGACAACAATCCATTTAAAACGAAAATAGTTAGAATGACTGACATTACAGAATTTTCAATCATTGAATTTACTATGAATAAAGCTTCAAAATTCATTATTTTGTCCTAAAAGAAAGAGACAGTGATATTTTCAATCTTATAAAGAATTGTCATAGACACACTCATATACATAAAATCAATAAGATAAATATTCTCACCCTTACGCATTTTTTCTTTCATAAGTAAATTATAAATAAATTTTGATGAAAACACATATAAAATCTTTAAAATTGTTTATAAAAATAATATATTATGTATGTATAATAATAAAATATATGTATATAATTTGTAGGGTCGGTTCGGTTATTTCTTCGATTTTTTTCGAACAAAACCATAACCAACCCATATACTATCGGTTTTCAAAAATCTAAAATTAAACCACACCTAACCCAAATAAAAATCGGTTTGGTTCATTTTTTCGGTTTGGATCAGTTTTTATCCAAACCGTGAACACCCCTACGTGTCATAATTTTATCTACGAATTCGACATTTATTAAATATCGAATCGACAGATAAGATTGAATCACGTGTCCGTATTTAATCTTTCGTTAGAGTGAAGAGTATATATGTCTTCCTTCTTTGCTCATTGGTCTGAAAAGATATTGAATACTAATTGGGGCAAAAATGAAGGAGAAAAGAAAAGTAGTTGAAAATGGACTGGGGAATGTGCGAAAAATTTTATGGTGTTTGAGGCACAACCAACACTAGTTGTGCGATGGCATCATTTCCTTTTGACAAGTGTTGTTTTGTGGGTCCCTCTTGTTGTCACACTTTCTCTCTCACAATTCCATTTTCTTAAATTTTACCCTTTTCTTAATCAATATTTCTACAATTTCTTTTTTGTAGTCCTACCTTTAGTGAAAAAAAATTAATTCATATATTTTGTGCTTTCACAAATTTATTTGGTTGACTCTTTTTTTCTATTAATTTTCGTAACCCTCAAGAAAAAAGTGAATCTATGAAAGTTTTGTTTCACATACTAAACATAAAGAAAATATTGAACGGGAAACACAAAATTAATATTGACAATAATTATTGGATACATGTCACTGAAGTAGAAAATTTAACAAACCTGGAAAAGAAAAAATAATTGAGTGTTTGATATCATTAATATATTATTATTAATATTAAGTATAAACATAAATAAAAACATATTTGATAACTAAGAATTGAGTGATCAAAATTAAAATCTCAAAAAATAAATTAATGACTAAAATTTAAATAATTAAAATTAAATTATATATTTAAGTGTAATAAATAATGCCGATTGAATTTTAGTAGTTCAGTTGGTTGATTACATGAATTTTTCCTTTAGTGAAGAAAGTTCAATATTTTTTTTTAGTTTCACTATCCTCAATTTTCTTGAATTCATCGGAAAAATAAAAATAAAAAAAAATTCCGACATATTACTTAATTTCCCCTTAAATAAATAATAATAGAAATATAAAATGTATATTAGATATCGTGGGTGAGTTTCAATGTTTCTTTATTAAAACAAAAAATAAAAAATACACTAAGAATTAACAAGCAAAAAAGAAAATGCAAGTAAGAAAGAAAAAGTAAAAGAAAAAAATAAAATTGGAAAAGAAAAAGTAAGAAAATAAGTACTTTATGGGTCCTACAGTATACAAGTGGCAGCAAAAGAGGCCTCACACAACTAACAGTATGTGTGCCTCATGCAGAATAAAAATGAAAAGATTGCTATTGAGAACGTTACCTTCAAAATGGACCCTAGAAAATGAATCGTGTACAATTGATTAACTTTTCTGTGTTGTGATACTTGATTCTAGTCCTAGAGTTGTGTATATGGTTCAGTTCGATTTATAGATATGCTATTGATTTATTGGTATTGATTGATATCAGTTTAAGCGTTAAGATTTGACACCAAAAAAATCATTTAGAAACAATGAGACAAACCAAATGAACCATGTACATGAATTGACATGTTGCATTTTGCTCAAAAGTAAACATTATCATATTGTAGAGTAATCATGAGTCTGAAATAGCCAAAAATAAAAGTATGAAACTAAACTCTATGTCAAGGAATTTATATACCAAATGGTATAAATAGAATTAATTGATTTACTATCCGGTTATTAGTTAACTCATTAAGAAAAAAAACCTCAAACAGTTAAGAACCAATCATCTAATATAAAAAAATTAAAATTATTATCAAAATCGCTAAACCGATAACTCATTATCTATAAATTAATAACTTTTTTTCTATTCAAAGACAATTGATTCCGATTCGATTTTGAATTATGCCCACTTGTTGAATAAAATCTTTTCATTTATTTAATCAAGAAAATAAAATTCATTAACACCTCATAGGATGTTAATAGCTACATATAGACCCTCTTATTATCCTATAATTACATTACTTCCTCAAGTAGTGGGAGCTTTAGTAGATCGGACATTTCAAATTGAATATAAAAAATTACTATAAAAGAAAGACTTATTTGAATATCAAAATTGAAAAGACAATACAAATTAAAATAAAGAAAGCATATTATTGATCACAATTTCTTAAAAAGGTGCTTGCCGTAACACTTAGCTAATACTTTTGCTGTTTTTATTTAATTGAAAGTATTGTATGACTATATAATATTGTTGTATTTCAACTAAAAAGTGGGAAGGATGATATTGGAATTACACAATCCATTTTTAAGTAATGGGCAGCTAATGAAGCGAGTAATCTTTGTGTCTAAACAAAAATGCACCTCCTTCAAAAGTAGTTTATTGTTTTTTCGATAACATGAGAGATATATATCAATATTATTTCCTGCTAGTCTGGAAAGAGCCGCCCTTATTTTCGATTCCGAATATCGTACATTATTTGATGGTTGTACTCCTCCTTGTACCAAATAGTTGGTCAAATTTATGCTTATACCATTTAACACAAAAAAAAATTGATGTATCCTTTCTGCTGCTTGAAAGTATTGAGTAGTTGTGAGTGATGGCCCAATACAACATCCATGATTTTCCCATTCATGCTTCCACAACCAATCATCATATCGACCACTAGATTTCAAATTTGGCCAAATAATGTGAAAAAGATTCTCTAAGTTTGGGTTCAATTTCATCTTTGCAAAACATAAAAAAATTACAATTAGTTTGAGTTGTCATTCATCGAACCAATTCACTGAAAAATAAAATAAAATATATATATATATATATATAATAGGAAATAATTTTTACTGAAATAGCGAAGAAGCTTTTAAATATTTTTGTGTAAAAACATTACTATTTTATTTTCTTTATCTTCACACTGATTTAATTAAAATATCTATTAGAATAACTACTGAACATTTTACATCGAACCAATTAACTGAAAAAATACATGATAGAAAACAATTTTCATTGTAATAGCAAGAAGTTTTCAAATATTATCGTGTGAAAACACTACTGTTATTTTTTCTTTCTGATTTAATCAAAATATCTATTTAAATGCATACCATACATTTTTCAGTCAAAAAATTCAATGGAAAAAAATGATTTTTTAATAGCAATTAAACGTCATTATAGGGTTGGGAAATTAAAGAAATAAGCGAGTGAAGAAGAGTCTGGAACAAAATCAATGAATAGATAAAGAAGACTATAACATAGGGGATTGTGAGTATGTAACTACTATATTTAAAAAAAATTAAAAATACTAGAATTCCTTCACTACGGATAAACTGATCTAAAAAGCGAAAACTTGATTTGATATCACTAGTGTCTACGCATATCTCATCAGTGAAATGTTATTCATCTTTTTTACTCTTTAAAAATAAGTTTCACAATATACAAAACAATCATTTAATTTAATTATTTTTTCGATATTTATGATTTTAAAATCAACTAAAAGATTTGATTAATAAATCTCTCTTTATTTGAATTGTGTATGAAGTATTCATATTTAGGATTACTTTAAACTCAATAAAAAAGATTTCTTATATAAATTTAACTTTATTTGACACACTTACCACCTCATCTACATTTTCGTTTTCCTTGGTAATATTACTGCATTTGCAAGATATGCTATGTCCATTACCATATGCTGGCCAAAGGCCATGGATAGAAAATTTTTGTGAAACAACATTTTCGCAATTTGATATTTGACAAAATGAAGGAGACCATTGTAACACATATTGAATAATTTGATATTGTTGACTCATAGCTTTGAAGCAAAACATAGTTAAAACTAATATGAAGCTAAAATTATGGTGTAGGTATTCCATGCTAATTATTTCTTAGACTATTTGACAAATTTATTTTAGTTATATATAAACTATTGAGAATGGCATTATACATAGCACATGGATGCACATGGGAGCCTATGGTTAGTTAGTTCATTGAGTGGACATGATATCCGGTAATATTGGTTATCAATATATAAAAAGTATTATATTATTATATCAAATTAGCTCGTAATGGTTCATTACTTTTAATTTTGATATTTTACGGTATATATAGTTATTTGGTGATCATAATTTGTTTGACTTTTAACTTACATATATTCATGAATTATAACTTCTTCTTTTTTTTAAAAATAAAAATAAAATAACATATCAATCATATTAGACTAACAATTATATTTGTTAAACATTTCAATATGGTATTCGAAGGGGAATCAAACCCTCATTAACACGATAAAAATTCAACCATCTAAACAACTGAGCTATTAAGATTTCCCTCCTCATTCATATTTTACTCAACGATTGCCAAGATATTTTAGCTACGTTTTTGTATTTAGAACCATTGGGTGATTTTTTAAATAAAAAAATTAGATTAATTTCTTTTATTCGTGTATTGAGTCATGAATGTGAAAATTCTTCCATTCAAATTACATTGACCAAAATTTCATTATATATTTTCGATGGGACCAACAACAATTAAGCATCAATCTCAAACAAATATAGTGACAATCATCTTTTCTAAAATTAGTGTATTTGAACCATAGTTTCTGTCAATTACTTAATAATATTAGAAGAAATACTATTCCAATGTACATATACGAAACATTTTTCACTCTGAATACTATAAATGCTTTCATTACTAAAATTCAATTAAAACCACATATATAATCACTTTGACAATTTTTCTCATAATAATAATTTAATGCAAATAGTAAAAAGGGTGACCACACTAATATCGGAGTAAAAGATTGCAAACCGCATTTAAGAAAGCAAAGGGACAATTACATGTCCTTTTTAAACTTTTGACTCATATTAACAAGTTTTAATTACAAATTAAACAATGCTTAAAAGATAGAGATAATACCAAAAACATATCTGAAATATCATTTTATTTTTGCAAGTTTCATATTTGGTGTTTGTGCTTTCTACCTGAACTATCACCAGTTGTTTATCAAACACAGTTTGAAGCTGACTAGATCAAGTGTTATGAATATAATCGTCAAAAACCGCGTAACAACTTAATTTTCCCATAAAATTCTGTCCACAATAATAAGCTTCAGCTAACTCATTGTCACACCCAGAGCCTACACCCTGGACGTGACTGGCACTTGAGAACCATTGTTGGTCCCAAGCGAACCCTTGGCCTGACTTACTTACTCAGCGGAAGACTTAAACACAAGAAATAGTCTAAAAAAGAACTTGTGAAATAACTTAGAATGTCCTTAAGTAAACATTCAAACTTAGCCAAAATGGCAACCTCAAGTCTCAAAACATAAGCCAATAATAAAGTAGTGACAAATGAATTTAACTAACTGACTGTCTGTCTATGAAGCCTCTAAACAACTGAGATGGATGTCGGGACAGGCCCACGACATCTTAATGAACTAATAGTAAAACCGAAAGCAATAAAAGGGACCCTCTGAAAGCAATGAGGCTCACCACAAGACTCTGAGTGCTCAAACTGGATCAACGAGGCACTGGATGCTGATCCTGGTTACCTGCGTCTACATCATAATAAGATGCAGGACAACTGGCATCAGTACATTGAATGTACGAGTATGCGAGTTGGAAAGCTAAACAATACATATGCTTGAAAAGATTCTGCAAGAAACACTTACCTTGGCTCTTCTCAACTTATGAATAAGTTAACTCAATACAAAGCAATAAAACACATGCAATATATGAAAAGTTTTATAAAACAGTAAAAACAACTTAGTTCGTTAAAGATAATGCAATAACAAACTCAACTTTAGTCATATAATAAAGTAACATAGTTTCTGTGGGAGTTTCTCTAACCGACAACCACCACTATGAACCTAAGTGGTGATACACCGTCTTGCCCACGCTGCCAGAACTGTCATATACTTTGCCGTCATATAGAAAGCTTAACTTAGTGGATCCACTAGTCTATGCTAAAAGCATCTTAAAGAGTCATCTAAAAAGTATGATCCTTTACTACCTATGATGACAACATGGTTTATGGAGACTTGAGTTAATATGAACTCGCATCCCCATATCGATGCTCAATACTACTCCCAAAATATACTTAGCTCACATGTTTTTAAAACAAACTTCTTTCTTTGGTTTGAGATAATTACTTTAAACTTAGCTTAAAAGCTTTCTTGAAATCGATGTTCCCTTTTCTTGCTCAAATGTGAAAACATTTATAAACTCTTTGGGAATACTTAGTTCATTTATAGTTTTTTGATAAATGAACTCAACTCTTTACTCTTTGCTTAACTTGAAACTTAAGTCTTAAAACAAAGTTAAAACATTCGTTAAAGACTTTTGAAAACTTTATAAACTTTGTTTTGACTTGCTTCTTAACTTCTAGACTTGACTCTTAACTTCTCTTGACTTTGATCCTAACTTTCCTTGAATTGGACTATGGATTCAAGTTTCATGCTCTCATGTTTATGGATGATTTCATGATGTTTAGATGTACCTTAGAGTGTTGGAATCGATTAGAAAACATAGGTACATTGCTAGGGAACAAGTACGAAAATGTGGGGAAGAAATGGGGAGAACTGGCGTCCTTGGCGCTCTGAGAGGCGTGGGGCGCCAACCCTCAAACTTCAGAGCACATGTTGGGGCGCGCTGGCTGGCGCGTCGCCCCAAGGGGTAAACTTTAGAGTCCCTTTTGGGGGGCGCTGGCTGGCGCGACGCCCACCCCCTTCTCCAGGTGTTTGACGACTTATCTTCTCCGTTTTTCAACTCTAAACCCTCTAAACTTCACTGGTTCTTTCCCCAAACACTTAGGTCCATCTATACCCCCAACATATGATACATTCAAATCGAATTTTCACCCGGAAACATGAATCAAATCGCAAGAAACTTCAAACAACACACCCCATAAGAATTCAAGAAAAACTTTCAACAATGTTCATCAAGAACTCAATTTCTAAATTTTCGAAGACTTAAATTCGCTGAATTAAATCATGATTGGCGCGTGGGTGAACTAACCCAACGCTATGTGATCTCACATACCTTTTAGGGATCAGCCCCGACGAAATCCACAAGTTATCCTTGACGAAATCGACGAATCTTGAACGTTCTTCTCCTTTCTCCTCTTCTCCAAGCTCTAGCGTGAAATTCACTTTTCTAAAACTGACTAAAATCTGACTTTACCCCCAATTAAGCTCCTAAAAACGAATTAGAATAATTAGGTAAGGAAAAGACTAAATTACCCATCCAAAATCCGGATTAGACTTTCCTTAATCCAACAATCCAACTTTCAAAGGACATAACTTACTCATACGAACTCGGAATCGCGCAAACTCAATAGCGTTGGACAGATCATTCCAAGAGCTCTCCAACCATATCTGAAAGTACTCCTAACTTATCCTGAGCTAGGAGTTACGGCCGTTTGAAGTTGACCAAAATTCAACTTATTCTAACTTAACAAAATTTCCAGATTTTCATTCTTTCAAAAAAAAAAAAAAGACTGTTTCCAATTATTATCTTCTTCCTAATTATTTCAAATTGCGAGATGTTACAATCATTAATTTCAATGTTGTGTTTTGATAAATACTCTCCCCGTTCCTTTTTAATCGTCATGATTTCCTTTTTTAGAGTCGAACGATAAGAACTTCGACTAACATTTTTCGATGTATTTTTTTCATCCTATTGATATGCAAATAATTGCAATTTATAGTATATTTTATATTGTTTTTGAATATCTAAATTTTTAGTTTAAAATAACGAATTAATGTAATCTAATTTAACTTTGAAAATTAGTCAAATTAATTTTCGAAAAGCGCAACATGACAACTAAAAGGACAAATTGATAATAGTTCAAATAGAAAACCGAAATACATTAGATAGAAAACTCCCAAAAAGAAAATGATATTTTAGATATGTTTCTGACTGTTATCTCTAAAAAATATATACTATATATAATTACAAAATCATATTAACAATTATGCTACAAATGATGAAAACTAAAGTAGAAAAACAAATGCAATTGAGGGTAATTCCGTCATTTGGTTGGTGATGGCTTCTATTAACATTATTATTGTGATGGTTCATAGCTCCTGCTGCATACACTGGAATTACACCAGCAGTACTACTGTAAGGTGACCTTGTTGATCCCCCACCG
The DNA here is from genome assembly GCA_029582725.1 of Solanum chiquidenum. Lineage (NCBI taxonomy): Eukaryota > Viridiplantae > Streptophyta > Magnoliopsida > Solanales > Solanaceae > Solanum > Solanum chiquidenum. Next base: position 9,397 of record JAJOOS010002077.1, read on the forward strand.
CGCGATGCTCGTCCTCCGGACGAGCTGCCGTGGGCACTAGCGTGCCCACTAGCCGCGCCACCTCCACGTTTATCGATCGTCACAATTTCATCATCCACACGCACTAAAAAAATAGAACTTTTACTAATCTGTTGTTAAATAGACCATAGTGGACATATTAAAAATATTTTTCATTTCGTAACAAAATAGTAAAAATTACCTCGAGGACGGAGAAATCGAGAAGATAAGGAGAAAGCATGAAGAAGATGGATGTGAAGGAGGAAAACAACAATTATTAATGTCAATCTCATCGTTGTACGAGGTTTATTGATATAGTTATTGAATTCACCTGGACTGATAGATCTCGAACTTGCAACTTTCGTCTTGATAGGGTGGTATCATGATCAATTGAAATATGGAATCGATTTCTAAGGTCCCTCTTTAATACTAAGTAAAGAATATATTCATATATACATAAAAATCATATTTATTATTTTTTTTACTTTTTCAGCTTTAATATAAGGGTATACTTGATAGTAAAGAAAATTAAATGCTTACTTTACTTTACTTTAGTAACGTGAATTGTTTCCTTTTTGCAACATTTTTTGTTGTATTGAAGGGGACAAATAACTAACTGAATTATTTTTATTTATTTATAAATACAAGTCCGTTAATTATTTTCTAATTCTTTAAAAAAGGGAGAAGGAAATTACATAAATCTCATAGTGTTAAAAGCTAACTATGTCATGTCTCTATTCTTTTTCAAATTACAAAAATCCCTTCTTAAAATTTTAGAATCTCATATACATCACGAAACCTGCGAATACATATATCACGGATTGCGAATAATACGTTACTTAATGGAAGAGATATATCCGAGAGGAGATAAGGATGTATCAGAGAGGTGAGAGACGTATTCAAGAGGGGATAGGATGTATGTGAGAGGGGAGAGATGTATCCGAGAGGGTACCGGGATGTATCCGACCGAGAAGAGATTTTTGTAATTTTTTTAAATGGTTGAAATTTTTAGAGATTATAATAAAATAAGATGTGTATTTATGTAATTTTTTCTAAAAAGAATAAAAATTTCAGTCTTTGGTCACAAAAAAAGTTATAATTTAATGGGGAAAATGTCTTATATATTCCTCAACTTGATGTATACGGCCTACAGTTACAAAAGTGGCTCACAATTAATTATTTCTTACATTGCAACTTGAAAAAACAAGAATGGAGTGAGAAATTACTCTTAAGCTATGTGGCTCGAACTCTCTAAAAATATTGTCACGCCTCAACGCCCGTGTAGGATCATAGAAAAAAGCACTATTTTTAACATTTTTGAATAGTCCGAGCAACGTAGTCTTCAGGCTAGACCTGCCTTAATTTTCTGAATGGTAATGATATCAGTCTTGAAAGATTTAGCCAAAATGTTATCAGGAATGCTTGTATTGAACACAGAGTTAGGAATAGAAACAGTGCCTGCATTTGCACTTCCAAAGGCAGATATACCCCAAGCACAATTTTCAGCATCAGCATTGTATTGGTAGTGTACTAGTCCTTTAGGGAACACGAAAACGTCTCCTGTTTGCAATGTTTGAGTGAAAATCTTGTTCGTGGTATCGATGAATCCTACTTCTAATGTACCTGACATGAGGAAAAGTAGCTCGGCTGAACGTGGATGAGTGTGGACAGGGTTGACAGAGCCTGCAGGGTACTGTAGGATTGCATAGGAAACGCTTTGTCCGTTCAGGGCTGGAAACTCGGTCATGCCTGCCTTTGTCACCTTGAATTTTTCGGGTGGTGGAGCTCCAATGAGTCCCCTTAGGCCCGAGAAGGTGAAGTAAGAAGCGTCAACTGATGGAACCTCGAGTGGCATCACAAAGTCTGTTAGGATGTCAGGGTCACCAGCTGATGCTATTTGGAAAATGACTAGTGATGTTGCTAGAGCTAACAGAACTATGCAATTTGAAGTTTTTGATTCCATTTTTTTCTGTGTTTTGGTTTATGTGTTTGAATGATTACTTGATGGACTAAAGATTTTATAGCTATACAAGGGACATATCAAACAAGAATCGAGATTGAAGTCTCCGATGAATTGCAAAAACAAAAAGGAATTGTGAATATAGGAAACTGCTCCAGAAGTTTATTGTGTCAATTGAAGAAACAACACAATTATTCACCCCTTTCCAGTTCTGTCTTTCGATACGGACAAGAGAAAACAGCTAAAAAAATTCCTTTAAAAATTGTTTATGTTTTCGACTTTAAGCACTTTGTTTATATAACAAGATCAAAGAGTCCATAAAAATATTGTCTTGAAGCATATAACTGATGAAACCTAAGGCATATTGAGACGATTTTCGAATTATATAATCTTTAAATGTGGTTTCCAGGTGGTTTCTGCAGCTAGAAAAACAAAAAATAAGAACAAGTCAAAAGCTTAGTAAACATCAATTACCAACCTGGCTTATCCTTCAGCCACTTTGTTCCGCCTAGGGGCGGAGCTAGAGGGGTAAAAGGGGTTCATTTGAATCCTGCCTCTGCCACTGGTTCCGTCTTTGTTCTTCTATAAACTTGTGGTTAAAAAAACTGATCAGCATTATCTTACAACTTATCTATATCCATTTACCTGTATCATTAGCCTCCTAGGAAGAGCGAAAAATGGCCTCATTCCTCTTGAAAAGTGTCCTTGTTGTTGTAGCCATCTTTTCCATTTCTTCGATGGCTCAAGCTAGTGATCCGGAGATCTTGTCTGACTTCATTGTTCCTGTAGGAAGCGCCATAGATGGGAACTTATTTACCTTCAATGGAACACGTGCTATTTTTGGCAGTGTCATTCAAAAGTTCTCAGTGACAAAAGTTGGCAAGGCAGAGTTTCCAGTTTTGGATGGCCAGAGTGTTTCGTTGGCCGTGCTTCAGTTCCCTAGAGGAAGTGTAAACCCGCCCCACACACACCCTCGTGCAGCTGAACTGCTATTCGTCGTTGAAGGTAGTCTCGAGGTTGGATTTGTGGACACCACTAACAAGCTATACACTCAGACTCTCCAAGTTGGTGACGTGTTTGTGTTCCCTAAAGGGCTAGTGCATTATCAGTACAATTCTAATAGGAATGAATTAGCTACAGCCGTGTCTAGTTTTGGCAGCGCGAATGCTGGAACTGTTCCACTTCCTACAACATTGTTTGCTACTGGGATCGATGATCAAATTCTCGCTAAGTCCTTCAAGTCTGATATTGCCACTATTCAGAAGATCAAGGCTGGTCTTTCACCTTAGTCAATTTTTTCTGTATTTTCAACACTAAATTTTTTGTTTCTTGAGGTTTTCTATATTAGCACCGCGATCTGCATCATAAAATGCAGTACTACTACTTCTGCTTAGTGCTTGACAGACTATGTATTTTTTGTTTTAAGATTGACACAATAAATTGTTCTATACTTGACATTGATTAGTCTTTAACAACTCTCAGAAATGCAAGAAGTCATGAATAAACATGTCGATTAATCTTTTAGCCACGGGCACTGCATTCTGTGACGTACAGCTTCATTTCCTGTAGTTATTTTCAAACATATCAAACACCAAATGACTAGAAAACCAAATAGTACTTACTATTTGGAATCAATAAGAAGCTTCATATCTGCAGTCTAAGATGAAAGGCTAGCCTTCATCTTCTGAATGGTAGCTAACAGTGGCGGAATCAGATTTTTTACTAAGGGGGTTCAATTTATAAAGATGCAAACATGTATAAAGCCAACAGGATTCAACATCTACTTTATATACATAAAATGGAGCCAGCCTATTGTATGAGTAATGTAACGTTAGAAAAATATTATTGAATGTCCATAACTGTTATTGATCATGAGTAGCAAATGTTGTCTTACATTAGAGGAAACTGTGGACTAATAAAATATGCAGATTGCAGTACTATCCTGTAAGTACATGTCAAGACACACAAGTTTAGTAGTGAAAATACAGAAAATTGCCTAAGATGAAAGACCAGCCTTGATCTTCTGAATAGTGGCAATATCAGACTTGAAGGACTTAGCGAGAATTTGATCATCGATCCCTGTAGCAAACAATGTTGTAGGAAGTGAAACAGTTCCAGCACTCGCGCTGCCAAAACCAGACACAGCTGTAGCTGATTTATTCCAATCAGAATTGTACTGATAATGGACTAGTCCTTTAGGGAACACAAACAAGTCACCAACTTGGAGAGTCTGAGTGTACAGCTTGTTAGTGGTGTCCACAAATCCAACCTCAAGACTACCTTGAACGACGAATAACAGTTCAGCTGCACGAGGGTGTGTGTGGGGCGGGTTGACACCTCCTCCGGGGAACTGAAGCACTGCCAACGAAACACTCTGGCCATCCAAACCTGGAAACTCTGCCTTGCCCACTTTTGTCACTGTGAACTTTTCAATGATGCTGCCAAAAATATCACGTGTACCAGTGAAGGTAAAGAAGTTCCCATCTATGGTGCTTCCTGCAGGAACAATGAAGTCAGACAAGACATCCGGATCACTAGCTTGAGCCATCGAAGAAATGAAAAAGACGGCAACAACAACAAGGACACTTTTCAAGAGGAGTGAGGCCATTTTTCGTTGATACAGGTAAAATGTATATAAATAAGCTGTAAAATGATGATTATTAGTTCTGTTAGACCACAAATTTATAAATGACTGAAACCAGAACCAAATTTTGCTGAAGGATAAGCCAGTTGGTAATAGATGTTAACTAAGCTTGACAGGTTTTACTTTTTTGTTTTTGATAGCAGAAACTACCTGGAAATCACATTATAAGATTTCATAATTCGAAAAATCGTCTCAATATTCCTTAGGTTTCATCAGTTATATTCTTCAAGATAATACTTTTATAGACTCTTTGATCTTGTAATATAAGCAAAGTGCATAAAGTCGAAAACATAACAATTTTTAAAGGGAAAAAGTTAACTGCTTTCTCTTGTCCATATTGAAAGCCAGAACTGGAAAGAGGTGAGTAATTGTGTTGTTTCTTCAGTTGACACAATAAACTTCTGGAGCAGTTTCCTATATTCACAATTCCTTTTTGTTTTTGCAACTCATCGGAAACTTCAATCTCGATTCTTGTTTGATATGTCCCTTGTATAGCTATAAAATCTTTAGTCCTTCAAGAAATCATTCAAACAAATAAACGAAAACAGGAGAAAAAATGGAATCAAAAACTTCAAGTTGCATAGTTCTGTTAGCTCTAGCAACATCACTAGTCATTTTTCAAATGGCATCAGCTGGTGACCCTGACATCCTAACAGACTTTGTGCTGCCACTGGGTGTGCCATCAGTTGACGCTTCCTACTTCACCTTCTCAGGCCTAAGGGGCCTCGTTGGAGCTCCACCACCCGAAAAATTCAAGGTGACAAAGGCAGCAATGACCGAGTTTCCATCCCTGAACGGACAAAGTGTTTCCTATGCAATCCTCCAGTACCCTGCAGGCTCTGTCAACCCTGTCCACACTCATCCACGTTCAGCCGAGCTACTTTTCCTCATGTCAGGCACACTGGAAGTAGGATTCATCGATACCACGAACAAGATTTTCACTCAAACATTGCAAACAGGAGACGTTTTCGTGTTCCCTAAAGGACTAGTACACTACCAATACAATGCTGATGCTGAAAATTGTGCTTGGGGTATATCTGCCTTTGGAAGTGCAAATGCAGGCACTGTTTCTGTTCCTAACTCTGTGTTCAATACAAGCATTCCTGATAACATTTTGGCTAAGTCTTTTAAGACTGATATCATTACTATTCAGAAAATCAAGGCAGGGTTAGCCTGAAGACTACGTTGCTCGAACTATTCAAAAATGTTGTCGGATACTTTCATATCCTCTAAAAGTAGTGTATTTTTGGATGATCCAACACAGATGTGACAACATTTTTAGACAGTCCGACCAAATAATTAATTTTCAGAGAATCTTGAATAAGAAGATTTATACTTTATATATGGCATGACATCAAAATGCAAAGTATAATGATAATTGACCTTATATATTTTGAGAAGACTTAAAAAAGTTCTCATTTTTTTTCATTCCTATTCAGTGAAATTTGAATATACAAAGTAGTAAAAAACAAAAAGAAATCATGGAGATTCAACATATACGAAGATAAAATAATTTGACCTTATATATTCGGTATATAATGAAAGGGGTTTGCATGAACCCCTTCGCCCTGCCTCAACCTCCGGTATTAGTAGTTATAAAAGAATTCTCACACGTTTGATGGGTCGAAGACATAATAATTTTATTGTATTGTATTGTTCCATTATATAACAAAGAAAAATTTCTTTTTATGCATGACCGATTTTGTGCAATCGCATCATTATTTTTTCCCTCATCTTGCCCTTAGTTTCTTAAATCAATAATTTTATTTTATCATTTAAATAAAATGTATTGGTAAATTTAGTTGGTAAACATATTTGATAAAAAATAATGAATTTGGTGAATATAAATGGTTAAGTAGAAATTGATTTAAAGTAATAATAAATTCTATGTTAGTGAGAACAATCATTATATATGAGATATAAATGGTTTAAAAAATAAAGATATGAATTATAAATTTTATTTACCTATCAAATAAATAGTTAGTTTATACTACCTTAAAAACATAAACTCCCAAACTTAAATATTAAATTTCTATAATACCCTTAATTAAAAATACTGAATTTTGTTTATTTATTTATTTAATTAATTATATTATATTAAGACTAGATTTCTTTTCACATTAAAGGGTTGTGACTTTTCTAATGAGTTGTGACCTTTTCGAAAGGTTGTGACTTTTTTGAGGGGTCGTGACATTTCTGATAAGTTTCTACTTTTTTGAAGGGTTGTCATTTTATCAAATGGTTGTATCTTTTCTAAAAGGTTGTGCCTTTTTCGGTGAGCTGTGACTTTTTCAAATGGTAGTGACTTTTTTTTATGAGCAATGACTTTTTTGAAATGTTGTGACTTTTCTGATAAGGTACCTATTAATACTACTATTTCTTAGCTATAAATAGGGGGTTTCCTCCCATTTTTAATCTACGAATTTTTAAGTTTTTTGCTTTTCTTCTTCTTAAAAAAACACAAATGTTATTTACAACAGTTTATTAAGTTTAAAATTCAACGAAATTCGACGTACCGCATAAGAAAGAGTTGGTGAATATATTGTACACAATTATTCATCAATTCACACTCATATTTTCCTCTTATGATTTTCATCACAAACATACTTCAATATTGTTTGTATCCTTATTGAACATTTATACCCTTTTATTTATTAAAAAAAGACTTCTTTTCTATGAATATTGACAACAATTTCAACCCTTATGTTTCTTCGGTCATAAATCACAATCATTCACTTCTTATAAATTCTTTAGGATCTCTTTTCTGCAACAATTTGAGATCATTTAAATTTTTCATAAATGATTCAACTGCAATCCATTGATATGGTTTGCTGAAGTTCTTTGCATGAAAATTTAGGTATTATCTTTTTATTAAATAAGAAAAAAAGAACAGAGAAATGTCCAAAGAACTGTGAACTTTGTTTCATACATAAAACTTCTATGCATAGTGAGCGAGAAGTTTCATTTAATTTTCTTGTTTTGTTTCTTCAATTAATTTCTTTTGTGTTTTCATTCGAGAGAATTTAATAATTAGTGTTCACATATCGAGTGAACAATGACAAATGATCACATTGAGGATTATATTTTCTAATAAAATTAATAGATCAAGTAGTGATAGAGACTAGGGGTGTACATGGCCGGGTTGGTTCGGGTTTTTCAAATATCAAACCAAATCATTTGTGTCGGATTTTTAAATCTATAAACCAAACCAAACCAATAAAATTCGGGTTTTTCGACCTCGGGTTTTTTCGGGATTTTCGGATTTTTGGGTTTTTTCGGGGTTTTCGGATTTTTCCGATAAAGTATTTATACAAACATATAATTTACTTGTACTTCAAATATTTCTTTAGTCCTACGAAAATACAACTATCTAAGGTGTTTCTTAAGAAAATAACACAAAATATGATATGATTAATGACACTAAAATATCCAACAAAATAATAATAATAATGAAATCGCGTAAAACAAATATTGCAAATTAACAAGTCATAATGAAAATGATCACAATTTAAAAGTACTAAATCATGCTAAAATAAGTTTAATAAGTACTCCCTCTGTCTCATTTTATATGTCATCCCTTTCTATAAATAACTGGACCACAATACTTGTCATTTAATAAAATATATGCATAAATTATCATATTTTGCCTATTATACCCTTGATAGATTAGTTAATTAATCTTGAAAATATACTCATCATTTATTATAAAGTTGACTTAAGAAAACATTGAATAAGGGTAAAAGGGTAAAGTTACATCATTTCTTAATGCAAATGCAAAATAAAAAGGTTACATATAAAATGGGACGGAGGGAGTATTAGTTACATGACTAAATATTAAAGGAAATAAAAATTAGATTATGTATTTGAATTGTCTAAACCAATGTAAAACCAATGTAAAACCAAAGAACAAATATTCAATATTTTTGTCATTCTTAGAGTTGAATTGATTTTCTTTTTGCATTAGTATTAATTTGATTTTGATTTAACCTTTATTATAATTACCAATATCTGTGGACTATAATCTTTATTTCAAACTTGAAATAATATATTAAAAGATAAAAACTATGAAAAAGTTTATGAAATATTAAAGATTATATCAAAGTAAATATTTTTATGTATAAAATAAAAATTTAAAATTATATATATAATGTCGGATTGGTTTTTTTAAGTTAAAACCAAACCAACCCAAATATAGTCGGGTTTTTTTTTTCAATATCAAACCAAGTCAAACCAACCACTAGTCGGGGTTTTTTTTCCGATTTGACTCGATTTGCGTTTTGATTCGATTTTTGGTTCGATTTTGTACACCCCTAATAGAGACAATAATAATTAAAAAAATACAAAAAAGGCGCATGATCTTCTTTGTTTTTCCATTGTATATTCTTTTACTCTCAAACAAAGGAGTTTCTTCCTATTTTTTTTTAGTTCATTGAATTATTCATTTCGATGTTAAGTCCACTATTTCAAAAATAGATTATCACTTTTACTTATAATATGATAATATAGCCATGATAATAAATATTTTTTGATACATATGTGTAAGTAAAAGTGAACAGAGAAAGTAAAGTGATGGTGACAAGAGATTCCAATCAAATGAAACACTAGAGTGAATATAGCATGAACATATATTTTCGTCTTTCTTTTTCATTGGCTACGAATTGTGTTCTATATATTTTTTCTTTATGGATATTTATATTGACTGTACAAAATTTTAAGTATGAATTTCATGTTATGTTGCATTCATTTTAATCTTAGAAAATGTTATGTCACATGATACACTCCCTGTTAGCTATATAAAATTAGATAAGTAAATGGTGATTGATCATAAAAATGATCTTAAATCAAATTAAAGAAATTCTATAAATAATACTTAAATTTTAATAATCTATTAGTTTTTTTTTATTGAAAAAGTTTAATGTTTTATATCACAATATAACTTCTATTACATACTAAATACTACATACTTTCATTAGACAACAACTATATGATACGTATGCGGCAAAAAAAAAGTAGAAGACTAAAATTCCGCAAAGATATGGTAGAAACATAAAGAAATGAAATATTTTACACCATAGGTGATGTTGTTCATATATCAACATTTAATTATGTTACTGAAATATTTTTTCTAAATAATTGACATACATTAAAACAACATTTCACTGTAACAACCTAATTTTTTTAGAACACATTTTTTATATTATATATATTTTTTTATCTCTATAACATTTAACTTATAACAATGTTGATATTCACTATAGAAGTTTCATAAAATTGTCTCTCTATGACAGTCTTACTCAAATATTAATCGAGTAAAAATATTTTCTAAAAAATATATATTACATATAAAGATAAAATATTTGAACATTTATGGTAATCGTTATTAAGGTCATGCACATATTAAATTTCAAGCATCAATATTTAAGAGAAAATTTGTACTTAAATGGTGTCCATTATTTATGGTCATAACCTTAAAAGAAAAGGCAATTGATGACCTTTTTATATTGATATTTTTTTTCTATTTTGTTAGTAAAATTTGTTTACAAATTGAGCGAAGTAAACAAAAATACTACTAAAGAAATGTCACTTTCTCCTCATATTTAAACTTTGAATGTATTTTCAAATGTTTCAATGATGTTTGGTCCTTTTGATCTCAAAAAATAATTAACTCTATGACAATTTGTATTTATCATTAAAAAATGCTTTTTCTGTGTTCTTTCAATTACAATAATTTACTAAAAAACTTAATTTAGTAATATTAATTCCATTTTCATTTTACAGTATCGTATACTATCTGATATGATACGCTCGTGCAACACACGTACAGTGAAACTAGTATATATATATATATATATGTGGAGTTGTTATTACAAAATATAAACTTGTGGGTCAATTTTTATATTTAAAAAATTCCAAATCATGATTTGAAATTCCCCAAATTATGATTTGGAGAAAATATGAAATCACACATCCAAACGTTGATTTCATCTCATGATTTCATATTGCATGTCCAAATGCGTACTTAATAAAAAGTCGAAAGAAGAAGCGAAAACACTACTAAAGTTAACTAGAATTTACGGGTGTATTTTAAGAATGTTACAAAATCAGGAATATATTCAAGTTCAATTAGTTAAGTTAAGGAGTATTTTTAAAGCTGTTAATAATTTGAAAATAAAATTAATAATTCACGCCAAATTTAAGAATATTTCAATTTATGAAAGATATGTGTAACAACAATATTGAATAGTGAATGATTTATTCAATAATTCTTACATCACTTTTCCCACTTGAACAAATTGACAAAAGAGAAATCAAATTTTTAATAACAAAACTTCATCAAACTGTCCATTCAAGATTCTTGATTTCTGTTTCTTTCTAATTTCTCTGATTTTCAAAGAACCCAAACTGTGAATTTGTTGTGTGAAAGAGATCGATGATATTGCTGCAATCTCCCTCTAGATATCTCCTTCAGATCTTGTACAATCGCGTCCAGAAGTAAGCTTCAATCCATTTCACTTTTTTCAATTTTCCCTCTTTTTAACACTTTTTCCGGTCAATTTGTGGTTTAGGGTAGTCTGGATTTGCATTATTGCTGTTTGTTGATTGATGTTTGCATAGTTTTAGCTCATTTCTGTGTGTGATTATGAAGATAAAAGTACTTATATGCATCTGCTGGAATTAGCATTAGCATAAAGTTGCAATCTTTTAGTATTTTAAAAGAAAATTAGGGTAGGAGAAGGGGAAAGGGATTACAAAGTGGGGAATCGAAAGCTCGGTGAAAGTTCTGGTAGCCAGCTAATGAACTGAGCTAATAAGATTAAACATGGTTAGGGAACTGTGTGGTTTGCATTATTGTTTATTTTTTTATGGGAGCTGATTGAATTGCAGCTAGAATGATTGATGTTTGCATAGTTCTAGCTCATTTCTGTGTGTGGTTATGAAGATGAAAGAATTTATATGCATCAGCTGGATTAGCATTTGTTGTTGCACTTTCTTAAGCATAAAGTTGCAATCTCTCCCCCCCACCCGATAACCATGGTGTCCAGACCAGCTTTCGTGCACCTCCACTAAATCCACGGGATACCTGCCACCTCCCTTGCGCACCTTGACTAATTCCATGGGATATCTGCCACTTCCTACCAACAACAATTAATAGGTAACTCTGTCCACAAAGGCTAGAAAAAATGGGAAGAAATAACCAAGTATTTTTGTCTCTGTTGGGAGATTTCATGTTTCTCAACCCACTTCATTGACCACTAGGCCACACCCTTGGTGCTATTACATGGATTTTGTAAGTGGGTGAATATTTCATAAGGACCCAAGTAACTGTTTGGAATGAGTATGTCCGATATTTAGCAAACTCTAGTTGATTGAGTTACAGCTAGTATAGTTGATGTTTCTGTGTAGTTCTAACTCATTTCTGTGCTTGAGTACGAAGATGAAGCACTTATATGTGTCGCTGGGTATTAGCATTTGTTGTTGCTCTTATTTAAGCGTAAAGATGTAATCTTTCAGTCATTAACACCCGTGATACATGGGTATATGGGTGAATATTCTGTATGAGTATGTCCAATAGTTAGCAAGCTCTAGATGATCACTATACAGTGAAGCATGGAAATACTATGTGAATAAAGAACCATAATGTTGTAATGTGCATTTCCAAAAAATGCGAAAGTGTTTCAACTTTTTCTACCTTTTGCATAACAGTTTGGAGAATTGCATTTCCTTCCTCGCATCCCAGAGAGCTGGAGTAGAGGATGAACATAAACTGCCTACACTTATCAGTTACCGAAGTAGAATCAGCTAATCAATCCAAAAGTGCTGCCAACAAAGTCACAAATGTTCAAAATTTGATTAATTGTTCAAGCATTAGCTACCGTCATATTAAAATTGATCATTTTAATTTGTTCACTTCCATTTAGTGATTTATCATGGGAACTCCTCCCTGTTAACAATATAGCATAAATTCAGGTTCCTTTATTTGTCCAATTGCTCTGAGCTTATTCTTTCACTAATTGGTGTCTGCTAAAAGTTCTAAAATATGACATACCTAGTTTACTGATCCTTGAATCTTCCAAAAAATTTGGCAGCTATGTATTGCAAATAGAACCGATGCCATTCCGTCATTTGTTTGAATAATCTGTAGTAGATGCTGACAGCACATCCTAATTTTTCAGTCTTGAGAAAGGAGTTGAACTGGACTGCCAATGGGTTGAATTTGATGATATCCGTTACCATATTCAGGTGAGTTATTATCATACAACAGTCCACTTTGATGATTTTTCTTTCTTTTTTTCCCTTCAAAAGAAAAATGAAAGAACCATTAATCACATCATTATTTTAAAAATGTTAATTGAGATGGTCATATCTTATTTTGACATGCTACCATCTATGATACATCTGGCTGGCTAATCTGTAACATATTCTGCAGGGTTCAGTGAAAAATCCAAATGTCTTGCTTCTTTCTGTATCATTGCCCATACCACCTCCAGAAACTGTCCTCTTTGGTGGACTTCCACTTGGAGCGCTAGAAGCCATAAAAGCAGCATATGGTGTAGTTGCACAAATTCTTGATCCTCCAAGAGATGGGTTTAATCTCACACTTAAACTAAACTTGTCAAAACTTCCCCCAGATGAAGGTTCTGCAAGTTTCCTCTTTAAGGTCATTATGAGCTTGCTATAATTGTGCTGGATGGTATAGGATATTAGTCCAAACTGCATTACTAGAAAATTTTGGGGGTTCTTACTCTCCTAAGGGTAATCAAGAAATAAATGTGATTGTGTCCACTTCATGTTGCATGTCTATTTTACCAAATTATTTTCAATCTAAGTTGAGAACACGCATTAATAAGCACACATTCAGCTAACACACATGAAAAAAGGGTTTTCATTCTTCTCTGTTTCTCTTCAGTCGAAAATTTCAGTGTTTCCTTTCTCTTGGAGTTTTTTTGCTTATGTGCGTGCTTTCATTATTCCTAGAACTAAAAGGGAAATTGACAATTTTCACTCATTCTTCTAGCTATGAAGAGTACAATTTATTGTCTGAGTAGTGGCAAAATATGTCAAAGATATAACTGTATATTATAGTAGTATGCAGCATTCACTGTTGGCTCGAAGTTGGGCCTCCAAGCTTCTGAATCTCTGTTCTTGAATATCATAGTTCAGTAAATAATCTCTTAACAATAGGATACAAGTCCAATGAAAGATCTGTACAGGAAACAATTAAACAAGCTAGAGTTTTTCTCTACAAAAGTCACCTATTCATCTGTAAAAGTTGGCAACCATGTGTTGCCCAAAAGGAAAGAGCAAAGTCATCTGAATGTTGAGTATAGGGATTAAATTAAAGAACCAGTTGGTTCTCATTATCGAGAAAGAAAGTTCAACTGTGGCTAGCAATGGTGAATCAAACTTATCCATTTTCCTATGAATCCCAGTCTTGTTGTCTTGTACTCCAGAATTTTTTAAACTTGATCTTCAATTGGTGGCTTTAGAACATTTGTTCCCCAAGAACAAATTTTGTACTCAAAGGAGAGACGTAAGCGCAAAACAATCAGAGGTACTCAACGAACTCAAAAAAAGTATACAAGAAGGGGAATAACTCCCTTTGAAATACAGAATAAAAAGGCCTTGCTAAATTTAACTCTTTGTGTGCCATGGTTCACTTCGATCTGTGTTATATGTTTGGATGCACCTTAGGTTAAAGCTCTTTGTTATATACTTCCTCCTTGTGCTTTCCTTTCAGTCCATTGTGTCCATTTTCTGTAATGGAGAATTATATAGCTTTACTATTTACAACTTTTTGAATATTGCACCAGTAAAGGTCTCATTGGACCTACTCTTATTCTTATAAAGTATTTAAAATTACCTAAGAATAACCATATCTGTACTGCCGGTGGTATTATGAGGTATCCACCAAATCCAGGAGGAAAATATCCTCCTGGATGTTGCTGGTGCGTAAAATAAAAGACCATAGTTCTACTTTCAGCACACCCCTCCCTCACAATCCAATGTAATTTCAGCTTTGCTGTTGATCTTTGAGCTTGTCAGATTCGAACTCCAAAGTGCAAACTTGGGATGGTAGTACAAGTCAATATGTAGCATTACACTTTTTTTTTATGAGTTGGTATACTTATTATTTCAGTTCTCTTTTAAATTTGTGACAGTTCTATGTAGTGTACTAATTTTCAGAAAATCTTTGATACTTCTGAACCTGGGTGATTGTCTATTTTTGCTGAAAGTTTCAGTTACAATCCTGGAATATACATTGCTTATGATATTTCTTTCTGACTGTAGAGCAAAAACATGCACTCCTGACAAAGATTGCATCGGTGAGGGAGGTAGTAATGGGTGCCCCACTGAGGGCAGTTTTGAAACAACTTGTTACAAGGACAGTTCCTTCTGATCTAGGCAAGCCCGTTGCCCTGGTTCATCGTCCTAACGAGTCTTTCTTCCTTGTACCTCAGGTGAGTAATTTTATCTACTTTATAACATGCACACAATGGTGAAAAGTATAGCTTACCTCTACAGGCTTAAGTTTAATAAACATGAATCCATTTCAAAATGCTGTGGTGAAAAGTCAGTTTTTCACTATGAATCCATTTCCAAATTCTGCAGTGAAAACTTTCTTTTACCTTGTTGAGCTTGGATGTCATAGTTAAATCAACCAATTCTTTTGACAATAACCCCATATGGATACCTGCCAGCCTACTTTGCCTCATTGACTCCAGAGTAATCCTGCCATATCCAAGTTCTGCTAGTACTTGTCTCCTCATTTCTTAAGTGTTTCTGAACACATCCCCCCCCTCTTAATAGGCATGAAATGCATAATTACTCTTTAATGTCGGCATGAATTTGAGTCCCTCAGGGAGTCAAGTTCTATTCTTTGTATATTGCTATTTCTTCTAATCTAGCTGTATTAGAATAATCTTTATTTCACAACCTTTTTTGTTGACAATTAAGTACTGGGTTAATTCTAGCTGTTGGTCTTTCATCCTTGTAAAAAAAATTCTCTCCTTGCCATACTGAAAGGCACATTGTAGTTATTTTAGTATCTATCTGTGAAGAGCCTATAAAGTATTCAGATTAAATGATGCAATGTACTGCCTTATTGCAGGCAGACAAGGTGACCGTCATATTTCCTATGAGATTTAATGATTCCATAGATACTGTTCTAGCAACATCTTTCTTACAGGTAAACTTATACACGTTTTAATGTGTTCTTGTCTTTATCTTTATATCATCCCGATCCAAGAAATGAAAAGGTGTGAGAACTAATAGCTTCCAATAATAGTAGTATTATAGAAAAAAAAAATCATTTTGTTTTATACTAACGGATTACTGTGGTAAACATTCTGATATTTGAACATCCAAATTAAGCCTTCATCATGTTAAGACATAGAACTTGGGCCTAATTCAATTCCAAAAGCTAACTCTTGAGGGGAGGATTGCCTAAGACCATATAAAGAGACCACAATCCTTTCCTCAACCAATGCGAGACTTAACACTCCCTGACATCCCCAAAACTGGACAACTGAAGCGTGGATAACATAACACGGGGTCCAACATTGAGAAACACAAGAACACGGATTGATGAGTTTGTCTCTGATACCATGTTAAGTGATGGAACTTGGACCTAACTAAACCCCAAAAAAGCTAGCTCATGGCGGAGGATTGCCCAAGATCTCATCAGAAGACTACAACCAATTCCCTCGACCAGTGTGGGACTTAACACATCCTGTTAGTTTGACGATTGTTTTGAAATTGGATACAATATGATTCGTTTCTTTGTAATCAATTTGCTTGTCACTTTCTTATCATCTTCAAGTAAGACTGAGGTTTTTATGCCATTTGTGATACCAAAGAAACTGTATGTCTTCCGGGAAGACTTCAAGGTGCAATGAGTTGTATATAGGCCATTGTCTTTGAGAAAAAAATCCAGCTCTTTCATTCAATTTTCTTGCAAGATTTTTGGTGCTTCTCTTTTCCATTGGGATATTACTCTACATGTGCCTGAATGAGTAGGGTGGTTCACTCTTTGAAATTTGATTTTTGTCAGGAATTTGTTGAGGCAAGGCGAACTGCTGGACTTAACAATGCCCCTCCTTGTTTATGGTCTCCATCTCCTCCTCAAGAACTGACAGAAGCTTTTACAGAAGCATTATCTGCTAATGCCGGATTTGTTAGTTTTGGTATAACAGATATTTTAACTTGTTATTCCATTGATATTTTGTGATTCCCATGACCAACTTATTTTCTGACAAACACAGTAATTTTTTCTCGCCACGTGGAAGGCAGAAAGCTGGACAGAACTGTCTGGAACCTATCAACCTTTCATGCTTATGTAAATTATCATGTTAAGGTGAGAATTCTAGACCAGAAGTTTCTTGTCTATTGACTTAATTATGTCACATTAATGTACTTCCATACTTGATGCAGCACAATTCACAATGTCTTATGTTCAGAAGGTCTCTAGTGAATCTTGAATATATGCTTTGAAAGATTTCCGTAAATGGTGAAGACCTTCAACCTTATAGAAGGCCTTGCTGACTAAAGATAGAAAGCTTCATTCATAATTATGTTCCTGTATTTTACTAACTACTTTCTTCTATATTTCTGTGACTATAAAATTTTAGGCAAGGATTCTTCATTCTATTAGAATTTTTTAAAGCTCTTCATTCTTTGAATCCATGAAATTAAAATGTCCCACACAGTGGATGCTTGGCATTATATATATATATGTTACCTTTTATACATTTTAGGAGAATATGAAGACTAAATGCCACACACATATATCCCAATAGCTAAAGCTGTTTGTAATGATTTCTAATTCAGGCCTTTGTAACCTAACCTGTATAGTGTTCCTGGATATTTAGTACTGGAATCTGTAGATCCTTGAAGCAGTTTATCTATGGAGGCCTTGAGCCTGTTAAAGTCTTGCAACTGCACCCACTGCCCACTGGGTTCCTTGTGTATTTACTAACTTGGATTATTTCACAGAAACGATCTTTCTCAAGTGAAGTGATCAATTTATAGCATGTTTATAACCATTGCGGCATGCCTCAAAAGCTTTTAATATGATAATATTATTTCTGTCAAACTTTATATCCGAAATTTAATCACTTCAATGTTTTTTCTGTAAACAGTGTTCTGAATGTTTCATGCATACTCGGATGAGGCGTCAGGTGGAGTCATTGATACAGGTAATTATCAATCTTACATGATAAATATAGGAACAATAGAATAGCATGTTTATGCCATTCTGTAATACAAATGTGTACTTGGCAATGACCACCTACAAAGAATGCTAATTGGCAAGTTTGCTAAGTTTTATATCCGTGGTTGCGTTTTTTTTACTTTTTGCTGAAAGAATCATGGCAACTGTTTACCTTTAGCAATAAGTTCACGCTTGTTCCGATGAGGCTGAATGTAGACGTTTCCTAATGGTTCTTCGTGCAATCCTATCAAAATGTCTGAGTTTGTTTCTCTTGGGCATTAGGTGATTTCCATTTTGTGTTTTTCCATGAAACATGTTCATCAAAGTCATTCTACGGAAAAAGCTAAATGGTTAATGTTCAATCTTGTTCTTGTATGACCGGCACATTCATCTTAGTATCCACATCTCTGCAACACTCATCTTGTGGATACGGTGGACTCTAGCGGCCCACATTCACTCTCATATAACATTATTGGTTTTATACTATATAATACATGTTGTATAAATAGTGTCTATGTGACCTTCCGAAACACGATGCTTGATGACCCTAGTGCCTTTTAAGGACTGAAGTCCCACATGTATCTCAGCTTTGATTCAATTTTCTGTTTTGACATCACATTCTGCCTACTCAACTGCATTGTTTCGTCTTACTGCAGTTCCTTGTAACTCATTTCTTGAATTATTTTTCTTGTTTAGCTGATCCTAGAACTTGTAAGTTTGTTGTTTGCGGGTTCACAACATTTATAACTCTTCTTCAGGCACTTGACCGTGCCAAACCAGATCCCGAGAAGGCCAAGAAAAATTCACCTAACCGATCATTTAAACGAATGGTAAGTCATTTGATTTGTTTGATCTCTACACCAAATCGTTTCTTACCATCTAATCTGTTTTCTTTCTTGACATTTTTATAGAGCCTCAAGGATGGCAATAACAGTTTGGGTTCGCGAAGTTGGAAGTAGAAAATTGGAGAATTGAAGGTTACTTGGCCTGAAATTATAGTAAACACCGCCTCTTCTCTAATAAACTCCATTTTACTTATTGTGTTCATGTTTATAGTTGTCGTTGTAAATTTATTGAATTGTCTTCGGCGTTAGGTTTAAACTTTACCATTTTGCTGAAGCTTCAATTTTTGGTTAGCAGATTGCATTTGTTTAGGTTCATGCAAATTAGTGTAAGATTTGCTTTGTAACAACTTGCAATATTCCCATTTTATGAAGTTGCATTTTTGCTTATGCTCTAAAATTTGTCTCCGTGTGACCGGTTCAAGCTGTGGAAGCAGGGGCGGAGGCAGCATATAATGAGGGGGTTCGAATTCCCTCGGCGAAAAATATTACTATTTATACATGGTTAAAATTATTTTTTAGTTATGTATAATAGATGTCGAATCCCCTTTCACTAGTTCGTGTGTTTACTTCTCAGATTTTGAATCCCCTTATTAAAATTTCTGGCTCCGCCACTGTGTGGAAGTAGCCACTAATGCTTGCATTAGGGTAGATTGTCTTTATCACATTCCTTGGGGTGCGGTCCTTCCCTGGCCCCTACGTGAGTGCATGATGCTTTGTGCATCAAATTGCCCTTTTAGACCATTGAGAAATTTGGCTTCATTTTTGGGGTTAACTGGTAATTTTATTAGTGGACAACAAGTATGAAATAATCGAGATACATGCAAGTCGACAATAAGTATCAAATAATTGATCAAAATGTCCAATAACAATTAGCAAACATATAAAATAGTTGAAATGCACGCAACATCAATACTTTACCGAATCAATATTTATGAAGAGACTAAAGTTCACACGTTATGCATTAATTGATTTGATGTAAATATCAGGTGCGATTATTTTTTTTCCGACAAAGGAAACTGTGGGACCCACAACTAATCAAGGTTCCCTTCCCTCTATTCTCATCTTCCGTGACTCTCCTGTCACTGTACCTGAAACCCTCTAACATACGGCGCCGCTTCGTACAGATGGAGTATACGTAGTTCATCGAAAAATTATATTTTGTATATAAAGTTAATATTTTCTATGTATAAAAATAGCAACATATATCAGTGGTTATTACCTATTTTAATGATGAAAGACTCACTTTATATAACAAATGATTTAGTGTGATCGCATGGTTACCTTATTATCTATTTCATTATGCAATTACTTGTCGTTTAATAATTTTATTTTATAAATGTTATACATTCACAAAATAAGACAACACAATACAATATGAGACAAAATAAACTGATCTATTATGAAACAATGAATAACAACCATCTATTATTTGTATTCTTGATTTCTCGGGTGTTCATTCTTCATATTTTTTTAATTTCCTTTATAAACCTTCTAACTATTGATCAATATTCAACTAAAATCTCTATTTTCTTTTTGAATTCTAAGGATGAACAGGTCAATCCTAACATCATTTATAAGGAACCAAATGGTGAAACCTCCTTCTCAGATAAAGATGTCTTTGACATTCATAAAATTTAAAACTTTAGATCCGTCAATCAGAGATAATCCATTGATATATATTAACCAAAAGACTAAAAGGAGTATAAGACTTCAAGAAGACTTTAAATTCAAGACAAAAAGACTAAAGAAAACAACAAAATTTTCCAAACTTAATTGTCATATCAACAAAGAAGTGTTGTTTTCATAATTTAATGTTGCGCCTAATTAATTAACTAGTCTTGGCAATATTGACTAATTCTTTCATGTAAATTATCAAATAATTAAGCAGACCACACAATGCCCAAAAACTTCCAATATGTTTGTGGAAAATAATCTAATAGACAAAACACAAACACACACATACACACAATGTTTTATTAGTGTCTTCAGAGCTCTATCTATAAGTTTACGAGAACTCAATAGCTTTTGTTTAATCATTATTCTTACCTTCATGTCTAATTTTTCTACGTCCATAAGTCTACATCGACCTCAAATTAATCATAAAGTTATTTTTTTTCTTGATTTCAATTTTTTGTAACAAGGAAAATGAATATATAAGATAATAATTATTTAAAATGATCATCTGAAGAATCAATCAATTCAAATAAAATCTACGGAATAAAAAGTAAAAAATTTATCTATCTAATATGATAACTTAAAAAAATGAGATGATTTGATTGGAGACAGATTCCAAATTCAAAGTTTATAACAATATTGGTACATATATATTTACAATTATTTAGTGAATTTCTTATTATGCTGGTGTAATTAAGATTTAAATGAAAGTTATTAAGTTCTCGTAAATTTATTGTCTGGAGAGTTATTACGCTATCAATCTATCACTCAATCACATTGCTATCCCTATTTAGGATTGACTTTCATTTTCATATCGTCGTTTTGCACTTGTAATATCGAATTTGATTTTCGTCACTAAATTTGATAGAAAAAATCATTGTCATTGATAGTGACTTAACTATTATAGACTTGGTATAATCACCATATTTTATTTTAATTTTATGTAAATAAAAACAGTGTTAGCAAGTTGGAAGAATGACCAAGTCTTTGAAATTGACTTGAAAAAAGACTTTTAATATTTTGAGTGGTATTTTTAGTGGACATATGCACTCATGTGGATACCAAAATCTTCCAAATTCTCTGTGGAAAAATATTCTCATCATAGAATTAAAAAATATATTATTGTAAATATTTTTTTTAAAAAAAAATTCATCTGGTGTTTGGTGTTCGGTGGAAATCTCACATTCGCTACGACAAATGGAAATTTCCTCCCTTTAACATGTTAAGATGATGGAAATTTTCCGACAACATTTTCTTCATTTTCAAAGAATTTTATGACATTATGTCTATCGTGTTTTTCTTTCACACGTTTCAAGTAGTCTTCAATACGTAATAACTAATACTAAAGAGAGAATGAAAGAAACATAATTAATTTTATATCAAACTTTTAAAATGAATATTTCTTCTCTTTATTTTTATTCGTCCAATTTGAACTTTGCATATTCTTTAAGAAAATAATAATTAATATGAGTGTTTTTACCTTTTTACCACAATACATACTCATATTAATTGATGTTTAGTCTTGAATCTTGAAAAATAATTTAGAAATAAATAATTAATGATCTCAAAATACTAATACTCCTATGTATGTTTTCTTATTGATATGCTAAAGTGATAAGTAAAGACGGACATCTATTATTAATATAATGACAAATAGAAATAAAGAAAAAGAGTAACACAATATAACTATTTTTAGAAATCACAATTGATAAGACCGAAGGAGTAAGATGATAAATGAAAACTATGTCATTAAAAGTGAATAAGTAAAAGTGATATATTTTAAAATAAAAATATATTATATGATAAAAAAAAGTGACATGTTAAAAAAAATTCTGAACAAATAAAAATAAACGAAGAAAATAGTTAGCCAAGGCATAATATAATATAACATGAAATATTAATCTTATAATAAAATATTGTTATCAAAATAGTAGTCACATGTTTGATTTCATAATGAATCATCCTACTATTTCCTTTTTTTTTCTTCCTATTTTAACCCTTCTAAGATGAAGATGAAATACAAATTAATTTTACAGTTATACAGGACGGATAAAATCCCT
The DNA here is from genome assembly GCA_029582725.1 of Solanum chiquidenum. Classification (NCBI taxonomy): domain Eukaryota; kingdom Viridiplantae; phylum Streptophyta; class Magnoliopsida; order Solanales; family Solanaceae; genus Solanum; species Solanum chiquidenum. The sequence continues at coordinate 31,787 of JAJOOS010002077.1, forward strand.
CTACTATGTTGCTTCGGGTTCAAAATCTGAAAAAATCCTACTATTGAGTGATTCTTCCTATAATAAAATTTATACGAACATAAATCAACTTAGTCAGGTCTCAGAGCAGATATCGAGTTTACATCCAATTAAATTGTTCCCAACCACTAATTAGAGTCTCATCATGAAGATTACTTTTAACCCTCTTGTTGTTGTGTGAGTTGATGTTAATTTCTTGATTAATAATAGGGATTTGATCATTATGATGAAGATTAACATAATCTTGTTCTTCCATAGCTAAGCTTTCATCAGGGGAACTTATTGCCTCCATTTTAGTGACATTTTCCATAGAAATTCCACCTTGATTTATAATTAATTTTGATGGTTCCCTTGTTATTGTTGGTGCAATTGGTCTCCGATCAAACGCTCGAAAACTTCCCGATATGACGTAAATTCGACATAAACTCATTTCATGCCTTAACTGCAATAAATGAGTGACAAAATTAGCTCATTAAATTACAAACATGTCTAACTCATGTATGTTTGAGTAAAATAACGACCCATTGATTTATTAACTTAACTTTGACCTGTTCAAATTTATCTCATCTGAAAATTGAGCTTATTTAAATAAAGAACATAGCCTAAATTGACACATGAAAAAACAATATTGTTGAAACATTATTATTATTATATATGTAATAAATAAGATTTTTTTAAAACTTAATTTTGTTAAATATATCTTAAGAAAAAAAAAGGATAAATTAAAATTTCATGTAATGTATATAATTCATATAGTCAATCTTAATTTGTTTGAGGTTGGAATTACTATTTTTGTTATAAAGATTAGTATGCAATATATATCCATGATGAAGATTACAAGTATCTTTATTGAAGATATAGAAAGGAATTAGTTTCCTTTTCAAATATTATAGCACAACAATAATATATTCAATATAATTATTCAAAAGTAAGGTCTGGAGTAACACAAATTTTATCCTTATTCCTATGGAGTAGAAATGTTAAATTCTATAGACTTTCGATTTAAGAAAATCATTTTCTTTACCAAACAAGTTTAAAGAAAATGCAAGAGATATCGTAGAAAGAAAAGTACCAACAGTAAAATATAATATTACCTTAGGAATAGAAATTGTTGAATTAATTTCTTCTTGAATAGCTCTATATTCATTCATTTTCCACTTAGTTTTTTTACCAGTAGGTGCTTTTCCATTATAAAATACCATACTTTTTTTAACTCCAATAACTTTGCTATTTGATGAATAAACATAACTTGGTGAACCAGTTGCTTTCCAATAACCACAATTTGTTGTTCTACATGGTCTTCCTCCTCTAGCTTCTCTTTCTTGTCTTGGCACAAAGAAAAACCATTGTTCTGTATCTCCCATGCACAATTCCCCATGAAATTCTACATAAAAATGTTACACGTCGTTTAAGTTCTATGCACTGACAATATAGAAAAATAAAAGTCGATAGCATAATCAAGGCATTTATAATAAGGTACTTCTATTTATCCTAATTTATGTGATACAGTCGAACATGTTCATACAACCAATGTCATTTGTTCAGATATAGTGTTACACTGATAATACCATTAGCGTATATAACTTAAATTCAAATATATATTGTAACCATGAAAATCGGTTTATTAAAATGGTGATCAAGAATGAAGATAAAGAAAGAAATAGAAGAGGATAGTTTGTGTATACTTGGTCGAAAATATCACATAAACTGAAACAGATGAAACATTAATCCCAAGTAAATATTTTCTACAATAAGCACTAAATTGATATAAAACGACACTAATACTATTGATCGATGCATATAACTTAAACTCCAGAATTATAATCATGAAAATTGTGAAGATGAAGAAATGAACAAGAACTGGAAGAAAAGTATTGTGTATACTCGAAAGATATCACATAAGCTGTAACAGATAGAACACTAATTAATAAATAATTTTGATAAAAACAATAATTAAATCGATATAACATGTTAAACTATACTGATACTATCGAAGTTGTACGTACTTGGAAGATGCCATGGATCAAAATCATAAATAGTAACAACTGGAATTACTCTATCAAGCTCTGGCCTTTTTCCTTCAAGCTTTTTATGTAAATAAAAAGATATTAATTCTTCTTCTGTTGGATAAAATCTAAATCCTGGTGAAATAATTTCCACCATTTTTTCCTTTTTTTTTCTTTTAAATTAAAAAAAATCTACTTTTTTTTCTCCTTGTTTTGTTTTTTGGTTTTGTATTTGCTATATATTTATAGAAATTGTTCCACAAAATGGGACAATTAACGTGTGAATTGAGAATTTTATTTTTATTTGATTGAAAAGTTTCCACACGGTTTTAGTTGTCCCAATAATAATATTTAGGCTATTTGTACCCCTTTTTTTATCTCATTAATAATCATTTCTTATTTTGAACAAGTCAAACTTTTTTTAAATTATTTTTTCTGTTTTTTTCAAGTGATGTCTCAATCAAGACTTTTCTTTTTTTGTACTTGCAAGTAAATTTTTTTCTAAATTTTAATCTAAAATAAAGATGTATGGTTCATAAAGTACTATTTTATTTGTTCATAAAGTTAATTAATTTTAGATTCTACGAAATATTTTCCTTCATATCAAATTTCCTTAAAATATATTATTTTGTGTGTATAAACACTTATTTAAATTTTTTAAACTCAAAAAGAGTCGATGGACTCTTTTTAGAAATTCAAAATTATGTGATCGACCTGAGAGTTATCTTATGAAATATTTTTTTCCATTTGGTAATGTAACTAATTCATTTAACCAAACCAATCTATAATTCCAATATAGAACATTTTATGTTTTAAGTGTGTCTATAGAGACTTTGAGAGGATAAAAAAATATTATAGAAAGCTAAAGTGGAAACAAAATTGATTTAAAATAACGAGAGAAGAAGCAAGTTGCTACAAATTTATTTCATCACATATACTTATATCAACATGAATTGTGCTACAACAGTGAAACTACTTCACCCTTATTCGAGGTCTCGCGTAGTCGCGTTCGAATTTTGGATATTTTGAGAGCGTCATCCTCAAATAGGCTATGCAATATGTGATCCAGAGACGGTTCGATGCACTAAGCTCCAACTAATCTATATGAACGCACCAAAGTGAAACAGAGAGATTTTCGATTTTCAATATTTTAATTATGATTTATAATCTAAATTCGTCAAATTTATATCATATATGCGTAAATTAACAGAGTTTACGGGTCACAAATGAAAACTACAAACTATAAGGGTGTAAAATGTAGATAAAAAATTTAGCAGGCAGACCGTTCGAATTTTATTATGCTATTTTCAATGGTTCTGGCAGAATTTAATTAGTCCGGTGACAACAAAAATGGGGGTGATAATGCGTAAATTCTACGTATATTTTATCTCGATTTTACTTATGAAATTATACAAAATATGTTATTATTATTGCTTTTAATACTTATACCTTATTAATATTAATAGGACACAAACAAATAATAATGGTGGAAAAAACACTATATTAGGACAGCTCATTTAAGGGTGTTTACTTGTCTTTGCTATGCACACACGTCACAAAATCGATGCACAAAGTAGGGACAGCTCGATGTACAAATCATATAAATCATGCTTTAAAATAAAAATAGAGCTTCACTTGGAATCTTTTATGATTTACTATACTGATTCTATTTGTTATTATAGGTAACCTATAATTATTTTTAAGTGATTTGATAGTGTTAAATATTTACACTGTTAGTAGATAAAAAGTAAATAAATTTAATTTAGAACTCATATTTCTAAATGCCAACCTTTTACCCTAAATTATACTTTTTTTTATCTAATAATATTTGTCCATTATTAACTTAACACACATTTTATGAAATAATAAATAATAGGGGTAATATTACTATATTATCCTATTAATTTTAATGCCTTGGGAAATATATTGAATACTAGTATTTAATACCAATGGTAAAATAGACACAAAAGGATAAATTATATTTTAATTTTTCAAGCTAAACAAGTATTGTTGAACAATTACTTTAAATATAATGGACAAGTAAAGATATACGGAGAGAATAATAGTATTATGACAAAGAAGGTATCTCTTCATCAAAAATTGTACTTCATTTATATTTATAGACATGTAAAAATAATAAAATATTATACTTAATGTTTGATTTCAAAAATAAAGTGGTTAAAGTTACATTTTTTTTCTTAATAAGGGCCCACATCATCATCATTGTACAGTATTTTATTGGAGTAATTTGCTGGACATGAATTGGTAATGTATATGGGTTCCACTTTAGTATTTTCTCAATTTTAATTTATTTATTTTTACTTTTTCTACATTTGTTGTATATTTTAAAATTATGTTAAAAGTATTATAATAATAAAACTTATGTTTAGTGGGCCATAAATTCTTTAGAAACTAAAATCATATCCAAATCTAACTTGTTAAATATTATAATATGAAAATATAAATTTTCATTGTGTAAATAAGTTATTTATAGTAGGAGGCATAAATTAAAAGCCAACACCAAAAAGAGAAATTAAAACAGTGCAAATGACACACGAAATGGTGACAAATCGTTTTTGTTGCTCCTTTTATTAATGAACATATCAACCACTTCCAACTATGAAATAACATAACTCAAAGGTTATATGAAATTTCATTAAACAAAGTAGGAACAAGTTAATAGGAGGAACACACGCTTAAAAACAAATAATGCTGGATTATTCCACTTTATATCACATGTTTCTTTTAGAAACATACGTAATACAATTGATACAACTCCAGCTGTTACAAGTAGTTTTATTATTCATTTAATAGTAACCAGAAGGTGGAGGATTTCCATACCCTGGTGAGCTTTGGGGTGGACTTGGTGGAGGTTTGTAGATGGGAGTAGGTGATGGGCTTGGTGGAGGAGGTGGTGGGATTGATGGAGGTTTATAGATGGGAGTAGGTGGTGGACTTGGTGGAGATGGCGGAGGGCTTGGTGGAGGAGGCGGTGAGCTTGATGGAGGAGGCGGTGGGCTTGATGGAGGTTTGTAGACTGGAGCGGACGGTGGGCTTGGTGGAAGAGGCACTGGACTTGGTGGAGGTTTGTAGACAAGAGGGGGTGGTGGGGGTGGTGGGGGTGGTGGAGGAGGTGGTGGACTTGGTGGAGGTTTGTAGGCAGGAGGAGGTGGTGGGGGAGGTGGAGGAGGCACTGGACTTGGTGGAGGTTTGT
>JAJOOS010002078.1:0-24373 GCA_029582725.1 Solanum chiquidenum
CTAATTGAATATAATTGTTAGTTAAAAGTAAAGTCTAAACCATTTTCCTCGTGGGATCGACCCCAACCTACAAGTTGGGTTCTTTACTTGATAACGATCGCTTATGCTTCTGAAAGGAGGTGTAATTTGAGCGTATCATGGGCTCATCCACAACCAACAGGGGAAACTTCACATGACACAAAATTCTTCTTTGTTGTACTATAAAATAAGATTACAATACTGAATTTGATTCTTTCCCTTCAAATCGGCAATCTACTAATCTACAACTGTTAATATTTGGATCTTACATAAACTATTTGGTGAATAACCTAATGTAAAACTGTATGAATACTATTGGAAGTAATACGTTGTCACAAGAAGAATCCGGTAAATCTGAGGGGAGTTTTATCAAATTTGTTTCTCAACTATAAAATCAACATGAATATTCAAACTAGTCTTCATTTTCAACTGAGATAATATTGCCCACTGCCTAGTCATGCTGACGATCATTCTTGGGTCTCTAGGAACTGCTTTACATTAGACAATTCAAGCTTATGCTCCATCTAGGTGCATAAATTGAGTTTGCTAACTTTGGAGTGTTATCTTCTGCATTAGGACTATCAAGATTCTTCACAACACAAGTGTTTAACTGAAGATTAAGGTGAGCAAGTGACATAACATCTCACAGTAAATGTGTTACCTTTATCTAGGAAAATACTTACCTAGGTGAAATCTGATTTTTACGCTCTGGGGCTTGTTTGAACTTGAAAATGAGTCTGTTTGCCCCTCATGACCAACTCACGCAATTAATAGGGTCCTAACGGAGGTCCACAAAAAATTTCGGCCTAAAACATGCCGGAATCCCATATCATCAAAAATCCATGGACTATAGCACACGAAAATCGATAATATCTGGTTTTTCACGCTCTAGGGCTCATTTGAACTTCAAATCTGTTTGCCCCTCAGGACCATCTCACTCCTTTAATAAAGTCCTAAAAAACGTCCATAAATAATTTCAGCCAAAATCATGCCGGAATCCTATATCACCAAAAACCATGAACTATATCACATGAAAATCAGTAAATGTAGTTTTTCATGCCTTGACTCATTTGAACATGAAAATGGGTCCGTTTGCCCCTCGGGATCAACTCATGTCATTAATAAGGTCCTCACGGACTTCTACAATTTTTTTTGGCCAAAATCATACCAAAATACTGTATCACAAAAAATTCATGGACTATAACACACGAAAATCGGTAAAATCTATTTTTTCATGCTTTGGGGCTCTTTTGAGCTTGAAAATGGGTCTGTTTGCCCTTTGGGAACATCTCACGCCATTAATAAGGTTCTAACGGATGTCCACAAAAAATATCAACCAAAATCATGCCGAAATCCTATATCACCAAAATTCATGGACTTAGCACACAAAAATTGATAAAATCTATTTTTTCATGCTCTGGGCTCGTTTGAACTTGAAAATGCGCATGTTTTCCCCTCGGGACCAACTCACACCATTAATAAGAACCTAACGGACGTCCAAAAAGGCTTTCGACCAAAATCATGTCGGAATCATGTATCACCAAAAATCCATGGACTATAGCACATGAAAATCAGGAAAATTTGATTTTCATGCTCTAGGTAGGAATGGCAATTGGGGCGAGGCGGGGCGGGGTGGGGCAAGCTCTTAATGGGGCAGGGTAGGGGAAGATTTAAATGGGGCGGGGCAGGGAAAAAATTATTTTGCTAAAATTTAAATAGGGCAGGTTAGGTAATGGGTTTAGGAAAAAAAAAAAAAGGCCCAGGCCCACCAAACAGTGAAGATAATGAGTCCATAGAGTAACTTTCTCTCTTTCTATACGAGTATACGTACAAATACAAAAAAGTCTAAATCATGATATTAGTAGCAATTATTTAAATAATAACTTCAACATGTTCAATCATTTTCTTTCACATTTCTAACCTTCCAGAAATATTGTCTTAGTCGTTATCATTTATTTCTTAAAAAATTAAATTAAAGAGGAAAATATATTTCAAAATAGTCAATCAATAATTTTTTTGACCATGTCATCAGATTATTCACACTATTTTTTTGTTGTTATTTTTTTTTTCTTATAGACTTTACAATGTTTTTCTTATTATTTTCTTCTTCTTTTACTTGAGTTTGATGCACTTGAGCCGATGGTCTTTCAAAAACAATCTCTCTACCTCCACGAGCTAGTAATAAGATCTGTGTACACTTTATCCTCCCTGGTCCCCACTGGTGGAATTTCACTAAATATGTTATTGTTATTGTATATAATTTAATTTTGTCCACAATTGTATAGGGAACAAAAACTTTACTGTCAACATCAAGTTTGTTTTTGTAAATAAAAGTATCCACAAATTATGAATTGAAAATATTTCTATGTGTTCCTCATCATTGTAACGTTGTTCCCACAAACTTGTATTTTTCTTGATTCATTTCATTGTCTACTTTAGTTGAATTTACATGCATGTATATCTGTTTTGTAGAGAAAAAAATTGTCAAAACAATAAAATTTTAATCAAACATATATCTTAATATTTTAGTTTAAAAGCAAAAATGAATAAGAGATCTAATGGGGCACAGTTAGGCAACTATTGAACTTAAAGAGCAAAAATAACATAATGGGGCAGGGCGGGGTAGGGATTAGCAGGATATGGTAGGGCAGGGTAATATTTTTGAAAATGCTAAATGGGGCGGGGTGGGGCAGATCAATATCTTAGTAGGTCAAGACTTGCCCCGCCCTAACCCGCCCTATTTACATCCCTAGCTCTAAGGCTCGTTTGAACTTGAAAATGAATTCGTTTGCCCCTCGGGACCATTTCAAGCCATTAATAAGGTCCTAACAGACATCTACAAAAAATTTCGACCAAAATCATGACGGAATACTGTATCACCAAAAATACATGGACAATAGCACACGAAAATTGGTAAACTATGGGTTTTCACGCTCAGGACCTCGTTTGAACTTGAAAATGGGTATGTTTCCCCCCTGAGACCATTTCACACCAATAATAAGGTCCTAACAAACGTCCACAAAAAATTCGGCAGAAATCATGCTGGAATGCTGGATCACCAATAATCCATGGACTATATCACATGAAAATCAGTAAAATCTGGTTTTCACACTCTGGGCTCGTTTGTACTTGAAAATGTGAACGTTTTCCCCTCGGGACCATGTCACGCCGTTAATAAGGTCCTAATGGACATCCACAAAATATTTCGGCCAAAATCATGTCAAAATCCTATATCACCAAAAAACCATGGACTATAGCACACAAAAAATTGTTAAATTTGGTTTTTCACGCTCTAGGCTCGTTTGAACTTGAAATGGGCATGCTTTCCCATCGGGACCAACTCACGGCATTAATAAGTTCCTAACCGACGTCCACAATTTTTTTTGGCCAAAATCATGCTGAAATCCTGTATCACAAAAAAATCATGGACTATAGCACAAAAAAATCAGTTAAATATGGTTTTTCACGCTTTGTGGCTCGTTTTAACTTGAAAATGGGCCTGTTTTCCCCTCGGGACTACATCACACCATTAATAAGGTCATAACGGACGTCCACAAAAAACATTGGCCAAAATCATGCTGGAATCGTGCATCACCAAAAAATTATGGACTATAACACACATAAATCGGTAAAATCTTGTTTTTCACACTCTTAGATTTTTTTGAATTTGAAAATGGGTCATTTTTCTCCTCGGGGTTAACTCAGGCCATTAATAAGGTCCTAACGGACGTCCACAAAAAGTTCGGCCAAAATCATGCCATAATCCTGTATCACCAAAAATCCATGGACTAACACACGAAAATTGGTAAAATCTAGTTTTTTCACACTCTAGGATTGTTTGGACTTGAAAATGGGCCTGTTTGCCCTTTGGGACAACCTCACGCCATTAATAAGGTCCTAACCCACATCCATACAAATATTTCAGCCAAAATTATGACAGAATCCTGTATCACCAAAAATCCATGGACTAGTACACAAAAATTGGCAAAATCAAGTTTTTCACGGTCTCGGGCTTGTTTGAACTTTAAAATGGGTCCGTTTGTCCCTCGGGACTATCTCACGCCATTAATAAGGTCCTAACGGACATTCACAAAAAATTTCTACCAAAATCATTCCGGAATCCTGTATCACCAAAAAATAAGAGACTATAGCACACGAAAAATCGGTAAAATCTAGATTTTCACCCTCTGGGCTAGTTTAAAATAAAAAATGGGCCCATTTTCCCATCAGGACCAACCTAGGCCACTAAAAAGGTCCTAACGGACGTCCAAAAAAATTTCAGCCAAAATCATGCCAGAATCCTGTATCACCAAAAATCTATGGAATATAGCACATGAAAATCAGTAAAATCAGGTTTCTTACTCTCTGGGCCTCGTTTGATCTTGAAAATGGGTCCGTTTACCCCTCAGAACCAACTCACGCCATTAATAAGGTCCTAATGGACGTCCACAAAAAATTTCACCCAAAATTATGCTAGAATCCTGTATCACCAAAAATCAATGGACTATGGAACATGAAAATTGATAAAATTTAGTTTTTCATGCTCTGGGTTCGTTTGAACTTGAAAATGGGTTCGTTTTCCCCTCGGGACCATCTCACGCCATTAATAAGGTCCTAATGGACATCCACAAAAACTTTCATCCAAAGTTATGCTGAAATCATGTATCACCAAAAAACTATGAATTATAGGACACGAAAATCGATAAAATCTTATTTTTTATGCTCTAGGCTTGTTTAAACTTGAAAATGGGTCCGTTTACCCCTCGGGACCATCTCACGCGGTTAATAAGGTCGTAACGGACATCCACAAAAATATTAGCCAAAATCTTGCCGGAATCCAGTATCACCAAAAATGCATGGACTATAACACACAAAATCGGTAAAATCTAGTTTTTCATGCTCTGGGATCGTTTGGACTTGAAAATGCTCGGTTTTCCCTCGAGAACAACTCACGCCATTAATAAGGTCGTAACAAACGTCCACAAAAAATTTCAACCAAAATCATGCCGGAATCCTGTATCTCCAAAAATCCAAGGACTATAACACACGAAAATTGGTAAAATCTGGGTTTTCATGCTCTAGGGCTCGTTTGAACATGAAAATGGGCCCTGTTCCCCCTCTGAATCAACTCACGCCACCAATAAGGTCCTAACGGACATCGACAAAAAACATTTCGGCCAAAATAATGCCTGAATCCTGTATCACAAAAAAATCATGGACTATAGCACACAAAAAATAGTAAAATCTGTTTTTTCATGCTCTAAGGCTCGTTTGAACTTGAAAAAGGATCTGTTTGCCCTTCGGGACCATCTCATGCCATTAATAAGGTCCTAACAGACGTCCACAAAAAATATCGGCCAAATCATATCGGAATCCTATATCACTAAATATCTATGGATTTATAGCATACGAAAATCGGTAAAATCTATTTTTTCATGCTCTAGGATCGTTTGAACTTGAAAATGCGAATGTTTGGCCCTCAGGTCAAACTCACGCCATTAATAAGATTCTAACGGACGTCCACAAAAGTTTTTGCCAAAATCATTATTACGACCAAGGGGTAAACCATAGATGTAACATGGAGTACAAAACCCCGAAGGACTCCATACAAGTCACTTAGCACATCATAACATAAGCAATAGAGCAATACAAATAAAAATACAATTCAAGTCTAAAATTTTCTTTATTAAAGTAAAAAGCGGAAGTCTAGACTCTAAGTCTCAACATAACCATCTATTACAGTAGTCCAAATGAAAAGGGACACAACCCATACAACATAGTCCGAAAGGAAATACAAGAAAAATGTCACGACTCAGGGGTACCCCCTAGATGTGACACGTCGTACTCAACCCCGAAAGGTCTCATACAATCCCTTAGCATATCATAACATAAGATAAATAGAAATGATGCGGAATTTAAAACACTTTTCTTTACAATCGAAGTTTTTTATAAAAGCAAGCGGAAGTCTAAACATTGTCTCAATTAGCCATCTAATACAATCGAAATCTGAAATAGTGACACAAACCTTACAACATAGTTGTCAAATGAAATAACAAGAATGAAACTACTAAATGAAGATATTCATTCTCAAATCTAGAGGACTCACCAACTAGCAAGGAGAATGATTAATTCCAAGCTCTAGCCACAAGGGGAACCAAATTGAGTGTCAATCCCTACACTTTGGAAAAATGTAGGAAAATATGGCTTAGTACAAAAATGCACTAAGTATGATAGCCATGCAATAAAACCTTGAAATCATGCTAAAAAGAACATTTTTAGTTGAAACCAATATGACAATTTTGAACATCTTCTTTGAAATAGTTGGAAAACATAACTCACAAGAAAACTCATGTATAGTTCATCATAGCATAATGAATAAAAACATAATCATAAGCATAGCCTCCATTATAAACATAATGCAAACATCAAATATCATAAGACATGGTTCACATGCATAGTCAAATACCAAGATCATCTCATCATAATAGAATCATCATATAAGTAACCCTAAGTTATAACGTGCAATACATAGATAAGATCCCATAATCCCATCTACACTAAGTACCACTTTTAGGCCACCATAATCGTACTTATCATGCTTTGATCCCACATACTCATAGATAAAGAAACATTCACCTTTCATAGCTCATATCAAGGAGAGTAACTCTTAGCAACAATCCACATTAAACATGCATCATTTCATAAACCTTCATAACATAGAAAGAACACACCATAACTACTCTCAAAGGCTACTTGTGCAATGCATGGATGAAGTCCCATATCCCCGCCCACACTAAGTAGTGCTTCTTGAGGAGACATAGTTCATAATCATTCATTGTGGGGGTAAGCCTCAACATACATAGACCATGTGAGAAACTCATGGAATCCGGTGTTACCCACACCGAAAAGGGTGTCCGACTTGCCTAAGGTAGAACCGTTCTTAGCTTAGGTGGAAGGTCCACTCGCTAAGGACCTATGCAGGTACATAGTTATGGTATATGGAGATTGCTACTAGATACCCTGCCTCAACTCACATATGGGCATCCATCTCAAGAGATTGCTTCTAGAAACCCTGCCTCAATTCACGTGAGGGCTTCCATCTCATCAATATCCACTCGGTGCTAAGCATTATTCCCCATGGAGTACTATATCATTACTTGAGTTCATTATTATGAAAGAATGTATAAACACCCAATCCAACATCATTCATAGGATAGCTCATAGATTCAATAGGTGAGAACAACTTTTCAACTTAAGAATCCCCATATTGTGAGAAAACCTTTCACAACATGTCATTATCATTCATTAGTGTACAATTGAGAATATCCTTTCAATCAACACAACATCATTAACATAATCATGGACATCTCATTCATAGTCATGTGTAAGGGTATAGGTGAGAATATCCTTTCAACAACACCACAATTACATTATGATCGTAGAAACTTCATTCTCAAAGTATCATTGAAACACATACATAAACCTCATGATCATGTACAATTCTCATTCTTTTCCCTTCAAGGACCATAGATCACATTCAATCCACAAATTTAGAATGACTAAATAAGACATGGATAATAACATGATTCAATTAACTCAATTACTACAAGCATAATCTCATGACATTCTTCTAAAATCAATAAATTCACATCACAATATCATAATTGAGAAATTTGTGGTTTCATGGGTTCTTGGGTTCTTGGGTAAATTAAACATAAAAACCATAGTATTTCATCAATTAAACCATAATACATCATAAATCAATCATTAGAAACATTTTTGAAAGGAACCATGCTATTGGAGTAAAACCCTAACTTTTGGGAAAATGCAAGCTTTGAAATCTAGTTTTGGAGGGACTCTATGGGTGAAATCTTCCCATAGATGAAGATCTACCATACCTAGATGAAGAATCTCCACGAAATTGAGTAGAAAAGACTGCTTCTTCAACCTAGACTTCACCTTCTTCTTTTTCTTCTTCGAAAATGTAGAGAGATAAATATTTGTGCGAAAGTTAGTTATGTTTTTGGTTTCTTTTGGAGAGTTAAAATAATGATTTGGAATGACTAGATTAAGGGTATATTAGGTTTATATAGGTGGTATAATTACTAATAAAATGTCCCTTCTTAATAACTAATTTATTCTAGACCCTGCCCTAATCCCCAACTTAAACAATTTAAGAGTCAAGGTTGCCTCACCCACGAAACCCCGACCCACGGACCGTACTGGTCCTTCATGAGTGGAGGACTGGGGCTCAATAATTAGGGGAAGTTGGGGACTTGACACATGACCCCTTCCCAAGGGGCGTGGGTCCATCCACTGTCCGTGGCTGCCCTTCGTGGGTATGCTGTTTTTGGACAACTTTGAAGCTTGACTTAAGGTCCTCCTCAAGGACCCTTGGTTGATCCTTGGGGGGTCGTACCTTGACGTTTAACCCCTAAAACCTTAATTCTAAGTACAAAAAACAAATTTTACGACTCTAACACTTACGACAAGCTCTAGTTAAGCTTACTAGTTTTCGGGGTGTTACAAAAAGAAACTACAAATGAAACAACATCCGCCCTCGAATCTTGAGGACTCACCACAAGCTAGGAGAAGTGAGTAAATTCCAAGCTTAGCCACAACGGTGATCGTCTTGAGAACCAGACCCTACACTTGGGCAAAATGTAGGAAAAGTAGGTGTTAGTACAAAAATGCACCAAGTATGATAGCCATGCATAAAAACACTTAAAACATGCCAAAAGGGACATTTCATTTGAAAGTATGCAATTTACCAAGTTTAAAACCTCATCATGAAGACATTGGAAAAGCATAAGTCATAGACATAGTCAATACATAGATTATCATAACATAAGAGACACACTTCACAATTAACCTCAAAGTATACTTGTGCAATGCATGGATAAGTCCTCAATAAATCTCACCCATGATAAGTAAACATCCTTAGGACATCATTCATATTCTTTTTCTTATTGTGTGGGAATAACCCTTAACCGACATGAGACCATGTGAGCTTATCATGGAATCCGGTGACTTCCTCACCGAAAAGGGTTGTCCTACTTGCCTAAGGTAGAACCATACTCTTATCTTAGGTGGATACACTAGCTAATGACCTATGGGGTCACATAGTTTATGGGATAAGGATATTGCTACTAGAAACTATCGTAGAAGGTGTCCATCTCATGAGACATACTTTGGGAACCCGGACTCAACTAACGTACAAGGAACACATTGGAAAGCCAGACTCAACTATCGTAGAAGCTTTCATCTTATATAAAATATGCACTTGGTGCTAAGCATTAAATCCCACTTCATATTAAGTCTTGACTTAAATTATATTTATTGAAGAATGCCTTAACACTCAATCCAACATAATTCATAAGATAGCTCTTAGATTCAATTAGGTGAGAATAGCCTTTCAACCTTAGAATCCTTATATTGTGAGAAAACCTTTCACATCATATCATATTCATACATAGGTGTGTGTGAAAATGACCTTTCAACAACACAAACACAACATCATGATCATTAACACTTTACTCTCAAAGTGTTCTTAAATCATATACATAATTCTCATAAACATGCATAATCTCATAATTGGCCCTTACATGGCTCAAAACTTGCTTTCAATCAACATATCTTGAATTCTATCATTATACATAGATTTATATCATAATTCATGTGATTAGAATCACTTCATGTATAATTTTCATAAAAACCTTCTTTCATCAACAATTACCCACATTACATGATCACAATTGGGAAATATGGGGATTTCATGGGTTATTGGGGAATTTCATCATAAAACCATGGGAAATCATCAATTCATAAATAATATATCATAATTCAATCATTAAAAATGAATTTTAAAGGAACCCATGACATTGGAATCAAACCCTTGCTTTTGAGGATTTCCATCCTTAAAATTAGGGTTTTGAAGGGATTCCATGGATGAAAACTATCCATGGATGAAGAGGTACCATACCGTAGTGATGAATTCCAATGAAATTGAGAAGAAAACCTTGCTCCTTGAAACCCTAGCTCCAACTTTCTTCTTGTTCTTCTTCCTTGATTTCTAGAGAGAGAATTATTTGGAGAGGATGAAGTGTTTTGGGAATTTAGAAATAATGAGTTGGTTTAATTAGTTTAGGGGTCTAAAAACCTTTTATAGGTGATCTAATTTAGAGTAAACCAATGTCACTTAAAATTAATTAAAACCGGAAAACCCCAAAGTGCCCCTAACTAACTCCTCAAAACAGTTTGCAGGTCACCACCCACGACACCATGACCACGGTCCGTGGATGGACCCACGTGGCGTGATGGTGAACCGTGGGTGGGTGTCTGTGGCTTGATTTTTGGGACACTGACCCACGACCCCTCATCCACCTAGGGTGGACTCCCCTACAAGGCCTGGGTCCTACCCGTGGGTCACGGTTTTGGGCAGTTTCTAGGGTTCTTCCTCAAGGGCGCCTAATTGGTCCTTGAGTTCGGGGAGTTATATCTAGGATTCTAACCCTCACGTCAAGCTCTAGTTTAGCCTACTAGTTTCCGAGGTGTTACAATATCTCCCCCTTGGGAACATTCGTCCTCGAATGACAATCTAGATACCTTTCAAAATTAAAGACTCAAGACCAGCAGCCCATCATTCATGCAACATCAAAATAGTGCACAAATCAAAGGAGGATACATCAACTCCATTTCAAACGTAACCAATGCATCTCAAGGAAGTAGGAACTACATCTAACAACCCATTATGCACAAAATTCAATAACTTCTCATATTCGTAGGAGGAACTACCTTCTCCAACTAAAAGCATGCCCAACACAATCTCATTGAGCATTTATGCAATTTACTCTCAAAAAGCATAATCATAGCATGTTTAAAAATTCATCTCATGAAGCTTATAGGCAACTCTTACCTAATGCACAACAATATGAGGAACATATATCATAAGAACTAATTTTCTTACTAAACATAGATTCATGAACATGCATAACATAGGGAAATCATGGAAAACACATATAACACACATGACTCCCAAAACAAGGAAAACTCAAGAGGAACTACTTACCTCAAGCTAAAGTAGGAGTAGAAGGAAAAAGATGAGGATGGCGGGACTTCATATCAGCCTCGACCTCCCATGTAGAACCCTCAACTAAATGATTCCTCCACAAAACCTTCATGGAAGATACTTTCTTGTTTCTCAATCTCTTGACTTGCCGGTCTAAAATCTCTACCGGAACTTCCTCAGATGAAATACTTTCATAAACCCCCAACCCTTCTAAGGGAACTATGGATGCCGGATCTTCAACACACTTCTTTAGCATGGAGACATGAAAAACCGGATGCACCGAAGCCAACTCACTTGGTAAATCTAACTCATAGGCAACCTTATCAATATGCCTCAAAATTGGGTATGGGCCTACATACCGGGAACTAAGCTTCCCTTTCTTGCCATATCCCATCACCCCCTTCATGGACGATATTTTCAAGTATACCCACTCATTAACCTCAAATTACAGATCCCTTCTCCTCACATCGGCATAACTTTTGCCGACTTTGAGCCGTTCTCAATCTTTCTCTAATGAGTCAGATTTTCTCAATGGCCTCTAAAACCAACCCGGGACCTATCAAAGACATTTCTCCCACCTCAAAACAACCTATAAGAGATCTACACCTCCTACTTGAGTGATATATATTATTGTAGGCAAACTCTACCAATGGCAAATGGTCATTCCAATTACCCTTGACATATCTTCCTAAGTTTTGATAGTGCGCTACTCTTGCCCATTGGTTTGGGGATGAAAATCCCAACTAAGCTTAACCTTGGTGCCAAGACCCTTTTGAAAGGATCTCCAAAAGTGAGAGGTAAATTGAGGGCCACGATCGGAACTAATGGATAAAGGCATTCCATGCAACTTCACCATTTCTCTTATATACAACTTAACATAGTCCTCCGCTAAATATGAAACCTTAATGGGAATAAAATGAATCAATTTTGTCATCCAATCTATAATAACCCAAATAGAGTCATGTTCCCTCCGGGTACGGGGCAAACTAACAATAAAATCCATATTTATCTCTTCCCACTTCCAAGTAGGAATGCCTATATCTTGGGATAAACCTCCCTGCCTTTGGTGCTCAACCTTAACTTGTTGACAATTAGGACACTTAGCCACAAACTCAGCGATATCTTTGTTCATCCCATTCCACCAATAGATTTTTGCAAGGTACAGTACATCTTGGTGGCTCCCGGGTGAATAGAATTCTGGGAACTATGAGCTTCTGACAAGATTAGCTCTCTCAAGTCATCCACATCCGGAACATATAAACGGACTTGGTATCTAAGTACACCATCCCCCCGGGAGAAATCCTCAACAGATTTATTAAGTACCACCTCTTTTAATTCAACCAAAATAGGATCAAGGCCTTGCTTAGATTTCACATCCGTCACAAAAGATGATTTAGACCCATTGTGAACGATGACACCACCCTTGGTGGAATCAACTAATTGTAGACCTAACCGGGCCAACCTATGAACATACTTAGACAATCTTTCTTGTCATCATCTATATGAGCAACACTTCCAATACACAACCTACTAAGAACATTCGCTGCCACATTGGCCTTGCCGGGATGATAAAGAACACTCATGTCATAATCCTTCAATAATTCAAGCCACCATATTTGGCGAAGATTCAAATCCTTTTGACTAAAAATATATTGTAAACTCTTGTGATCCGTAAGCACATCAATACGGACCCCATATAGATAATGCCTCTAAATCTTTAAGGCAAAAACAACCGCCGCTAACTCAAGGTCATGTGTAGGATAATTCTTCTGAAGGACTTTAGGCTGCCTTGAAGCATAGGCAATCAACTTACCATTTTGCATAATCACATATCCCAACTCAAATCTAGAGGCATCACAATACACTACAAAGCCATCCGTATCTTCCGATAATGTCAACAACGGAGTGGAAGTCAGTCTATCCTTCAACTCTTGGAAACTTTTCTCACAAGCTTCTGACCAAATGAACTTAGCCTTCTTTTGAGTTAAATCCATCATCGGAGAGGCAATGGAAGAAAAACCCTCAACAAATCTTCTATAATAATCGGCGAAACCCAAAAAACTTCTAATATCCGAAGGAGTTAGAGGTCTTTGCCAACTCTTGACCGCATCTGTCTTCTTAGGATCAACCTTAATAACCTTACTAGACACATTATGACCAAGGAAAGCTACAAACCTTAATCAAAATTCTCACTTGCTAAACTTTGCAAAAAGTTGATGGTCCTTAAGAACTTGCAATACAATCTTTAATGGTCAACATGCTCATTCTCCCTCCTCGAATAGATCAAAATGTCGTCAATGAACACAACACAAACATATCAAGGTATTGTCTAAACACCATATTCATCAAATCCATGAACGCCGTCGGAGCATTAGTCAACGTAAACGACATAACCAAAAACTCAAAGTGACCATATCAGGTTCTAAAAGTCATTTTCAGAATGTCTTCCTCTCTCACCCTTAATTGGTGATAACCCAAATGGAGATCATTCTTAGAGAAATAACTAGCCCCTTGCAATTGATCAAATAAGTCATCTATCCTTGGAAGAGGATACTTGTTCTTAATGGTCACTTTGTTCGATTGATGATAATCGATGCACATACGAGGAGACCTATCTTTCTTTCTAACAAACAACACAGGAGCACCCGATGGAGAGATACTCGGTCAAATGAAGCCCTTATCCAACAAGTTTTTTAACTGTTCCTTCAATTCTTTCAACTCAGTTGGGGCCATTCATAAGGAGGAATTGAGATAGGTTGCGTATCCGAAATAAGGTCAATGCAAAAATCTATCTCCCGCTCAAAAGGAACACCTGGTAGATCATCCGAGAATATTTCCGGAAATTTATTTACAACAGGGACAGACTCAAAAGTAGGGGTAACTGATACGTCCAAACTTACACAGATATGGTTTCACTATCGCATTTATTCGAATGTTGTTTTTATCTCCTAGATAAATAACAATGGAAAGTAAATTAGGTATGGTTGAATTGTTATAATTACCAAAACTTGCAGTCAAAATCCAGGCTTAAGACTAAAAAACTATTTCGTTGTAAGATTGATTCAATTAATTAAGAGAAACCAGGATTGTGTTCACCATAACATTAGTTGTAGTGCTCTCCCTTAATTTGAGTGGCAGGCAAATCAATGTTTACAGAATCCTTGCAAGTTAAATTTATCTAACGCTTCTCAGCCTAATCAGATAATGATCACTCATGTTCTCTCGACCTTAGAGTGTTACTAACATTGAACCTCACTTGAAATGATATGGTTCTAAAGATATTTTCTCTCGAACTCAAACTTTAACTCCAATTTGTTAATTTAATTCAGCTTTTTCCTAACTGGTATTTTTCTCTCAAACAAATACCAGATACAGGCTCATCTAATGCATGCACTCACTAGACTAAAATGATATTAAAAGCTAAAAACTACAGGTTGTAAACACAGATTGCCTTTTACTCATTTTATAGGGTCGTAACTAGAATATCATCATAGATCCCACAACCCCAGTCGTGATATTTTGCCACTCATTCTTTCATAGAAATAATCAGTAATTAGGGATGAAAACATATTTAAAAGACTTAAGAAAATAATTGGTGAATCAACAATCACTTTGATAATCTGATTCCAAATTTCCAACTGATAACAATAATCAAAAATAAAAAAATCGAATGCTAAGAGTAATACTGTGTTCATTGTCATGAAACGTAACATAATGAATAATGTTCCAAAAATGACCTAAAGTAATTCAAAATAGAATGTTTAAAATGAGTCCTAGTAGAACTAGGACTGAAATGTCGGGTGGCTCTACGACCACTTCTACGGCCCATATAGGGCTTCACGGACCGTGAAGACTTTCGTGAACTTCCCAAAAATTGCCCTTCAAACTTGATCACTGGAAAATGCACCATGACAAGCACGACGGTCCGTAGTTAGGAGCACGACTCGTGAAGTGGTCCGTGGTCTTCACTTGAGTTTCAACTTTCTTCCACTCTTCAATGCCTTCACTGGAAACTACACCACGACAAGCGCGACAGACCGTGGAGAGGACCACGGCTCGTGAAGTGGTTCATGGTTTTCACCTGGTTATTCCTTCTCTTCATCTTCTCAAGGCCCAACACTGCCTCACTTTCACGAGCTCAACCATGGACCGTAATGAAGTTAACGGTCCGTGAAGTTGGCCGTGAACTTCACTTGGTCAACATCAGATCTACTTTTCTATACAACCCAGATTCTGCCTATACATTTAACAAACCCATCAAATAATCCAAATTTTCACTTAATTCTAGTATTAGTTCATAGTTATTAAGCATCAAATGTGCCACGATTTTGCGGCACATCAACACCCTCAACTTAGAACCATTACTTGTCCTCAAGTGATGAGAAAAACAAATAGAATCAACCCTCAATTCATTTCCAGATTTATGACACTACACATCAACTATTTCAAGTACAATTTGTATCCCAAACCTCTGAATCTAACATGTAAGGATCAATACATGACATCTCATTACTCACAGTCAATCATGCTTATACCTGTGAATTATCAGCTCACACAATCTACTTTCAAATGCAACCACTATGTCCTCACACCAAAGAAGTCCCTCGCTCATAATGCTTTATCTTTCAAACACCCAAAATAGGATCACTGTAGGACTTTATTGGCTTGTAACATAGACTCGGGGTTAGGGAATGGATATTTGGTTTCGTGAGTGACCAATTCCTTGGTTTTCCAAAGTTTTATTTTCACATACTCTTTTATGAGTGATTCCCTCTATTTCTTTATTTTAGCCTGACCCAGTAGCTATTATTTTCTTTTTCTTTTTCTTTTCTTCTTTTTCTGTTTTTTTCTCTTTTTTTATATGCAATTTTGATATGCACTTAGCTCACTAGTTGAACAATTTTTTTCCCTTTTTCTTTCTGTTCGGATTGCAATCACCCTCAACTTAGGCTTTTGGCCTGAGTTGTGATATCATACCTTCAGAGAACCAATGATGTGATATATGTTGGGTAAGAACAAAGACTAATTTAACGCTCAAATTGGGTTCAAGTGATAAACTTTTCATTTTGTTCTTTTAATTTTAGCTTTTTACTGGTTTAACAAAAATGGCCTACTGATCCTTTCCTATCCAGTTATTCTCAGATTCAAGCAATACTACTTAGGCAAATTCTAGTTTCTGCTCCTAGTGTTAGACTTCAATCAAAACTTACACACACACTACACAAGATTGCATTTCTTTTCAGTTTCTTGGTTCACCAATTAATTGGTCATATTAGCCATGTTCAACATATCAGTATCTAAGATGTCATCTAAAGATCCTAACAGTCAAACTCAGATTCAGGTCCTCAATTTTCATAGATTAGCTGCTGCACAGCTCAACACCCAAAACACCCAAAACAGTAATACACAGAGACAACCTTCATTTTTCTAACAGCTATGGCAGGTTGCTCACCACCCCCTCCCCAAATAAAAAGGACTTTGCCCTCAAAGTCGATACATAACAATAAAACACACAGGCTATGAGGAGGGGTCATACCTACGATGCTCTAGGCGCCAGTCGTCGGATCAACATTGACACCCTTATTAATGGGCGCACTCTCAGAACTCGGGACTTGATCAGTTTGGTCCTCACTAGTCGGAGCAGGTGATCCACTACCAGAAGCTCCAACTAAAGCTGCATCTCGTTGTTGCTGTTCAAGGGCTTTCTTTTCCCGAGCTTCCCTCTTTGATGCTCTACGAGTTCTCTATTTTTGCCTTCTTGCCTCTCTGGCTGGGTCAGTAGGGGTCTTCTAATAAAGTTCTCCAGTTTTATGTTTTCTCTTGCTAGACTTACTCGTGGGGGGTTCTCCCCAAATATCATCAATTGATTAAGTGGAGGGTGCTTGATTTATCATTTGCATTAAAGATTCTGACAATATCGGAGTGGGTACCTGATGAGTCCACAAATTGGACTCATTTAAGGCTATATTTTAATAGAAATTGTGTCCTCAAATGCTTATTTTATCTCAATATCTGATGAAAACCGTTAAGTTTTAGGTATTTGAAGAGTGAAGGAAAGAATGGACACTACTTAGCAAAAAGAAACAAAAAGGCTGATAAGAACGAAGAAGCTGAAGCCTGAGCATCGCCAAGCATACTTGGTGAATCGCCAAAGGGACGTACTCCGCCTTTTGTTTCAGTACGCGAATCCCTGAAGAAAGTGGATCAAAAGGCGATTAAAGAAGCAGTACGCGAGTCGCTGAATAGTTCCGTGAAATAGTACTATGTCGCTTAATGACATAGAGCACGACGATGTCGAAGGATGGTGCAAGACTGCGATGAACTGCACCTAAGGGCGAATCGCCGAGTTGATTGGCTATTTTGACTAATGTCGTCGAATGATCCACTGCAACACAAGTTTTTGAGAACTATAAATACTCGTTGAGAGTTATAGCTTAGTATCAGTTTTTGTAGTATCAAATATTAGACAATATAACTTTTAGTACCTTTTTATACTCTCAGGTTTGGAGATAAATTTTGGGAGACTTGAAGAAAGGAGTTTTATCTTCCCCAAGTTGGAAGTGGGTCTTCTCCATTCTTCTTCCTTTGCTTAAATCAAGGTTTAATTTCTTATACGCATTTGATTTCACTATCATTTTAGGTGTATTTTGTTATTTCTTGATGTGTGGCTAAAAACCCCCATTCTTGGGGTGTGATTTAGCAAATATGTGTTGATATTATTGTTGGGTCTTGCTTGCTGATAGGTTAGATGCATTTTAATGGTGATTTTACCTAGTGGTTGTGGTTTAATTTAATGGGTTTGTAGTTGCAAATACAAAGCCACTCATGTGTTTTCGGCTTGCCCGAAGAGAGGTCGTGAAACCAAGACCACTAGACTGATGGCCTAAGGAGTGGGTCGACATGAGGTTCAGCCAGAGAGGGTGAGCCCTAGTCCCATATCCTAACACTCAGCTCGAGAAAGTGAGTGGGGTAAGGCGTAGGCTGGTCTTCATGCAACAAATGGGTGTCCGAGAGGAACACATTTGAAATGGGGTAAGTTGCCCGAGAGGGAACTTATTTCCATCTAAAGCTTAGCCTAGTCACTATTATCTTGCAAATTTCCTATCGAAAGCATGCAACCAACCATTTATCTCAACTTGTATTGCGGTCACACCTCAAGAACTCTTCCCCATGCTTGATTTTCTAGTTATTTTTGTTGTTTTTACCTACTTGTGAAAAAAACCCCAAATTGATATTTGACACTTTTGTGTTCCCCCTTCGATTTACAATGTTTTTAATCATTAATGTCTTTAGCTACGACTAGTTAGAACTAGATTTTATTTTTCTATTAATTCTGAAGACCACCTCATTGGAAAACGACCCCAACCCTTGGTTGGGTTACTATATTATCGACGATCGTAGACACTCGAACCATAGTTAGTGTCGTTGGTAACGATAAGCATCAAAATGGCACCGCTGTTGGGGAGTGGTGTTACTTGAAAATTTTTAGATTAATAAAATTTTCGTTCTTCTTAGTTGTATTTCACTTACCTAATTTTCAGTTTTGTTTTGAGCATTTGTGTGTTTCAATAGCCATATGAGTGTAAACGGCAGTTATGGTAGCCAGGTGGGCCACCAAGATGACATCGGTAACCTCAACGATGTCCAAGAGCGAAACATCAATGACCCTCATCTCATGGAAGGCATTGGAGCCATCCGCTTACCCCCAGCCGATGGGAATGCAGTGTTCCATATAACGAGCACTATGTTGCAGCTCTTGAAACTTAAAGGACTCTTCAACGGATTAGCTCATGAGGATCCCTATGAACATCTTTGAAACTTCGTAGACGTTTGTGGGCAATTCTCTTTCAAGAACATCTCTCAAGAGTTAGCCAGGCTGCGATTATTCCTATTTTCTCTGATGGGGGAAGCTGGAAGTGGTTAGCTAATTCGATCAGTTCATGGGAGGAGCTGGTCACCGCATTTAATGTGTGATTCTTCCCTCCCTTAAAGATGATGACTATTCGGGATATCATCCAAAGTTTCAAGCGTCTAAATGGAGAGCATCTGCACGAAACTTGGTTTCAATTTAAAAAATTTGGTACTACAATGCCTGACCCATGGTCTTCCTGATAATTTGCTCCTTCAATACTTCTACAGGAGTCTAGACTCGGTAAACAAGGGTGTCACTGACCAACTCTCGCCAGGAGGTTTAATGCAGCAGCCGTACGTGGTGGCAGCCTAGATTTTAGATGGAGTGACAACCATCAACAGAGCATGGTACACTCATGAGGACCAAGTCTCCCCTGTCACCTTACAACTATCTAAGGAGCAGATTTAAAAGGACAATGAGAGAGACCAGAACATGGCTAAGATTATGACACAACTTGATATTCTGTCTAAGAATTTCATGGGGGCTGGTACTCATGGTGTCAATGTTGTGGGGGTTGGGAGCACAAATCCTGAAGAGATAAAATTTGAAGCTCTGTATAGCGAGGAAGTAAACTTTCTAGCAAACCAAGACGGTGGTTATCGTTCAAACTACCCGAGGCAGGGTGGTAACCAAGGTTGGGATAGAGACGAAGGATGGAAAGATCGAGACCGTAAATGGAGGGATCGGAATCAAAACTGGAAGGATGGGGAGAATGATAGATATGTGCCTCCCCACTAGCGGCAAAATCCCAAGGATTCGGAAGATGGTAGGTCCGAGGATATGCTCTCGCGTATTCTAAACAAAGTTGAAGGGTTAGGCCAAATGCTAAAAGGCATGAAAGAAGATGTGTCTACCCTTAACCAGACCGTCACCTCTCATTCAATTTCAATCAAGCAGCTAGAGACCCAAATGGGTCACATATCATCTCATCTTAATCCAAGACAGCAAGGGGGTTTGCCTAGTGATACTATGGCTAACCCCAAGAGTGAGGTTTGAAGGTTGACTTGCGTCATGCCACGACATTAACTAGGGCGCTGTTTGGGAGGCAACCCAAAACCCTTTACTTGTTTTTGTTATCTCGATAAAATAATACTGTGTTATTTGCGCAGATTGAGTGAGGAAAGTGCTTGAAGAGATGTATGGAGGTGAGCAACATTTCCGCTTGGCGGATCGCCGACAAGATAGGCGTAACCGATCATTCCCGCCGTTTGATTCAATAAATCTTAAAGGATTATGTTTGTTAAACTCGGTGAAGTGTGAATTTCATCGGCGCATCGCCAACCCAGTTGGCGATCTCACCGAAGATTGCCGATGCAATACCTACCTGAACTAAAAACTCCGTTATATGCAATCAGACAATTAGATATTCAGCGCTTCACTGAGTGATTGGGCGACACCGACTGACATCACCGAATGAGCAAAAACTGGACGGTCACCAGCTACAGGTTCAAAAGTTCTATTTCATTCACTTTCTTTCACTTTGTCCCTTTAACAAACTCACACTTGCACCCTAGTAGTTATATTTCTTGCACGCTTAGAGTATTTTAAGTACTGAATTGTGCTCGGATTTGGATCGCGTTGCTGCCTAGCACGTCAACAATATGTAATTCGGCATCAAAGGTTGGTATTAAAACCTCTCAGTTATTTGATCAAATTTTTTACTCATTTGCATAATGTTGAAATGATTGAAAATCGTTATTGAGT
The DNA here is from genome assembly GCA_029582725.1 of Solanum chiquidenum. Taxonomy (NCBI): domain Eukaryota; kingdom Viridiplantae; phylum Streptophyta; class Magnoliopsida; order Solanales; family Solanaceae; genus Solanum; species Solanum chiquidenum. The sequence goes on from JAJOOS010002078.1 coordinate 20,703, forward strand.
CTCCGAGTTGATGGGATTGCATGTATTACCAATTACGATTCAATACTTATTGAGTAACTGGTAGAATCCCACTAGATCGTGAGTTGATTTGAAATTGTATTAATATGGGTGTGTAAAAATTGTTGCGGTCTTCAAAGAATTTGTGCCTTACGTGCTTAAATTTTGTTTTCTGGGGGTTGTGAGGCTGATTTCTAAAGTTGGGTCTGAAGTAGGCACGATAGGTGATTCAGAGCTCGCCGAATCACTCCGTGGTTCGCCTAAGTACCCCAGCTCGCCTTTAATATTATGCTTTATTTATTGTGGCTGCTGAAACTTTCGGCGAGAAGCATAGGATCGCCAAGCACACTCGATGACTCACCGAATGAGACCTTAATCGCCCTTTGTCTGCACCCCTAACTCCTTTGGTGGATTGTCTGTGGCTCGCCGAGTGTATTCGGCGGCACACCAAATGGATTATCTTGTCTTTCTGCAGATAAAAATCCCTATTTTGTTTGTCAAATATGTTCTAACATTATCTTGAAGTGGTTTGCAGAAATGGCTAGACCAAAAGTTGCAGGAAGGGACATGCCACCTTGACATGTAAGAGCATGAGATTTTAAAAGAGACGAGAAGATAGCCAAACTGGCCAAAGAAAGAAAAGAGAGTAAGAAAGCAAGTGCCAGTAGGAGGAACCCCATTGACCCCACTAGTCCTTCATGGCAACGTGGATTCTACACATCTATAGACTCCTTATTGGCGGTCCATGAAGTGGAGTGAATGGTTGCGGTTAACAGCACTGCAGAAGCCGGGGAAAATGAACACAATGCGACCCAGAATAATAGTCCGGGGACCATTGTCACATTCCAGGTTAATGCATCAGGCAACGATGCCCTGATCGATGGAGAAAACGTGTAGACATGATCCCCTATTTATCTCCCTCTTTATCTTTTTTTTTTATTTTCACTATTGGATATTCATCATTTGCATTTGAGGACAAACACATTTATTTGTGGTGGGGTGAGTCCCTCATACCTTTTGTGTTGACAGTTTCGTGTTTTGTGTATATTTGGGCTGTTCTATTTTAAAATTTTTGTTACACTGCTTTCTGTGGATATTTGAGCTTATGGAACTTCTTTTTGGTTTTAATGGATGCAAATTCAAATTTTGACCCTTTTGAATTTTATTTTATTTTCAATTTTTTTTGCCATCGCTTGTGTTGAAAGTGATTGTTCTTTTGCAAAATTTAAGTCTCGGTTCTGATCAATACTGATGGCTTGAATAGTGCTCTCAATCGAACGAACATGAATTTGTGGCTACGACGAGACCGAATGAAGTTGCATAGACAATATGTGAACTCTTTGCATCTTGTTGTGATTAGCCATTTATCGAATTGATTCTCTTGTAATGATCGTTGCACACTAGCGAAAGTGTGTAGTCTTGTTTGACTTAAGTGTCGATTCCTTGTGTGATTAGCTTACTTTGAACCATGCATGAATAAACCCAGAATTTGCTCTGTTAGTCTGATTGATTTAGAAAGGTGTCCTCTTGATATGATCTTAGGCATCTTTAAAGAGTGTGAGCCAAATTTGACATATACCACTTTTGTGTCCTACCCGTGAGCGTGTGAAACTCTTTTGAGCACCTCTTGAGCCTTAAATTTCTCTGGAAGAACCTTGATGAACCCTAGACCTTACTTAACCTTGCTACCTATGATCCTCTTGATTTGTGGTTTAGTGAAGACCCAACTTAGGCCAAAAACCTAAGTTGGAGGTGTGTTAAAAAGGAAAAGGAGAAGTCAAGGAGTGCAAGAAAATTCTACCTTAACCCATGGTGTTGCGGAAAAATGGAAACCCTCCATATATATAAAAAAAAAGAATAAAAAAAAAGAAAAAAAGGAAGAAAAAGTTGTGGAATAAAAGTGCAAAAGGAATTAGGTTTCCAAGCAATACATGGAAAGTGAATGAAAGGATGACTTAGAAGCACTCAAAGAAAAAGTGATAAGGGAAGGAAAAAGTACATTTTGAGAACACCACATCTCACGAGGATGATGAAATCGCTGAGCCTAAATGACCATACCTTTGCACTCAGCCCCATTACAAGCCTTGAAAGACCTTTTTGATCTTGAGAAATCCGAACCGAAAGTCAATTGGAAAATAAGGGCAAACCTATGGGTGAAAACATGCATTGTGTTCCTCTTTTTGAGTGTGACCGTTGCATCTGATTCCTGATCTTAAATTGATTAACTGCTATGTGTGAATATGGAATCATTCTTTGTGTGAAGGTATTTAGATACTTTTGTTGAGCTTGAACTTGCATTAGTAGCAAGTATTGCGAGCATGATAATCTTTGGTAATGGTGTGTCACAACTTGAATCTCTACACAAGTAGTTTGAAGTTTTGTTGTGTGCATTCATGATTGAGTCTTGTGTAGCACTGTTTGAGACACCTCCTTTTTGAACGACTGAACTTGAGTTTGCTTGAGGACAAGCAAACGTTTAAGTTGGGGGTGTTGATGAGTCCATAAATTAGACTCATTTAAGGCTATATTTTAATAGAAATTGTGTCCTCAAATGCTTATTTTATCTCAATATCTGATGAAAACCCTTAAGTTTTAGGTATTTGAAGATTGAAGGAAAGCATGGACACTACTTCGCAAAAAGGAAATAAAAGGCTGAAAAGAACGAAGAAGCTGAAGCCTGAGCATCGCCAAGCATACTTGGCAAATCGTCAAAGGGACACACTCCGCCCTTTGTTCTAGTACGCGAAGCCCTGAAGAAAGTGGATCAAAAGGCGATTATAGGAGCAATCGGCGTGTCGCCGAATAGTTTCGCGAAGCAGTACTATGTGGCCCAATGACACAGAGCATGACGATGTCAAAGGATGGTGCAAGACGGCGATGAACTGCACCTAAGGGCGAATCGTCTAGTCGATCGGCGATTCTGACTAATGTCGCCGAATGATCCACTGCAACACAAGTTTTTGAGAACTATAAATACTCGTTGAGAGTTATAGCTTAATATCAATTTTTGTAGTATCAAATATTAGACAATATAATTTTTAGTACTTTTTTTATTCTCAAGTTCGGAAAGGGTTTTTGAGAGATTTGAAGAAAGGAGTTCATCTTCCCCAAGTTGGAAGTGGGTCTTCTCCATTCTTCTTCCTTTGCTTAAATCAAGGTTTAATTTCTTATTCCCATTTGTTTTTACTATCATTTTAGGTGTATTTTGTTATTTCTTGATGTGTGGCTAAACCCCCCTATTCTTGGGGTGTGATTTAGCAAATATGTGTTGATATTATTGTTGGGTCTTGCTTGCTGATATGTTAGATGTATTTTAATGGTGATTTCACCTAGTGGTTGTAGTTTAATTTAATGGGTTTGTAGTTGCAAATACAAAGCCACTCATGTGTTTTTGGCTTGCCCGAGAGGGAGGTCGCGAAACCAAGACAACTAGACTGATGGCCTAAGGAGTGGGTCAACATGAGGTTCAGCCTGAGAGGGTGAGCCCTAGTCCCATATCCTAACACTCAACTCGAGAGAGTGAGTGGGGTAAGGTGTAGGCTGGTCTTCATGCGGCAAATGGGTGTCCGAGAGGAACGCATTTGAAACGGGGTAAGTTGCCCGAGAGGGAACTTATTTCCATCTAAAGCTTAGACTAGTCACTATTATCTTGCAAATTTCCTATCGAAAGCATG
>JAJOOS010002080.1:0-32020 GCA_029582725.1 Solanum chiquidenum
TGAGGTGGAGGAGCTGTGCTAGGGGTGGAAGAAGACCCATGAATATCGCTTGCGAAATTTATTTTTTCTACTATAAAAGAAAATCATTTTTCTAATTTTTTTAAAAATATTTTCTATATATGGAAAAAAATCATTTTTCATAGTATTTTTCTGGACAAGACATGATATATTTGTAGTTTATTGAGGACGTGATTCTAGAGAGGAAGATTTGAAAGTTAAATATTAAGATAGAAATTTAGTAGATAGTCAAGCGCTATCTAGTTCGTTATTATATATTGTTTTATTATTGTCTTATTCTTCGATTTTAATTTCTTTGTGATTTCAGTTATCATATTATTTGTTGTTGTTTTCTTCTGCTTCCAGTATATATTCTTTATTGTTGTATAGATGCTTTACTTGAATCGGGGGTCTATTGAAAACAGTTTCCTTATCTTTCCAAGATAGAAATAATGTTGCATACACACTATTTTTCCAGATTTCACTTATAAAATTAAATTAGATATATTATTGTTGTTAACCAAATAAGAAAATTGAAAACTAAACACACTTCTAGCCTAGGTTGTTGTATGACAAACACTTTATTAATGCAGCTGCATTAATAGATTAATAATTAAAACTAGAAACAGAGGCTATATAATTCCCAATTGTTTGTTTGTTAGATCTACTCAAAATGTTTCATTAAAATCAATAATTCAACAAGAAATTCCTACAATCAATTAAGTACTATTATTGGAATGCTTTAATTAATTGCATTTTTAGTTGAGCTTATAACATACAATTGATTTAAATGCACAAAAGAAAATTAGAGTTGAATTACAAAATAATTATCCCTATTTTATACTAATTAACTACCAAGGCTTCTCACTCCATATAAACCTTAGGGTATAAAGATATTAATTAAATTTTTTCGACTTTAAATATTCTCTGTTTGGTCATAAATAATATTTTCGTATTTATAAATATTGAATTTTCATACTTGTAGACCAAATTTGTCGAAAAATATCTATTTCTAAAAATATGTTACCTCGAGTAATTTTCTAACGAATTTGTGTCATGTCGAGTTAAGGGGAAAACCTACCATAAACATATGATGAGCATAAAAATAATATAATCCAAAATACCTATATTAATCATGGCATATCGATCTTTCGTTCGGCCAATTGGACAGTGTCATCTTTGTTTAGTTCACTATTTAGCGTCCCCCCAACCCCTAGTTGTACATGTACAATCGCTGCTTACTTAGCTTTATTCCTTTTAAAAATATGTATCAGAGATATCTGATTAAAAGTATACGATGCATGAGATCCCTCTCCCCACATGCCTCGGTGGTTTGTATCTATAGCTATACATATACATATTTTTCCAATTCTAAAATGAAAAATATAAAGAGAATATACCCCAAAAATTATGGCTAAGTTTTAATGGCTATGATGCAAATTAAAGTAACCTAATTATTCTTTTGGCCAAAAGTTAAAAGTGTTTTGGGACTAAATTTTGATTTTTAAAAAAATCTTCAACTCCCCGTGATATGTACTCATCAAGACCAATTATATCATTTTCATAGACTTAAAAAGCAAGTGGTCCTTTTATTTATTTATTTAATTTATTATTAAGTTTAAAATGATGTTAAATCATCAACACATGACTAATCATAATTTTTCTGCCACGTAATTGGTCCCTTTTTTAATTCCCTTTTAAAAAAGAAAAGAAAAAAAGAATGAAAAAACATATATTTTTTTAAAAGTAAATAGCAATTGCAGCAACAACGATAACAAATTCAGTGTGATCTCATAAGTGATGTCTAGAGAATGTGTATATGCAAGTCTTACACATATCTTTGGACTTTGAGGAGTAGATAGATTGTACGTTTCCGATAGACCTTAGCTTCTTTGGTTCAAGAAAAACTTTTCCAAAACATGTTTGAGAAATTTAAGAATTAAAACTATGACAAAAATATATAATTAAAAAGATGAAGATAAGTATTAACAACAAAACAGGAAACATAATCTATGTAAAAGTCAAGTATTAACACTTTAAATTTCTTTGTGAATATTCACAAATTTATCATAATTATTAATTATTCCACTAACTTAACTACTAATATATCTTATTAAATTTAAGTTGTTACTTCATATTTAACGATAATATAACTCTATAAATAGCCATACATGACATATATTCCATGAAAAAGAACAAGAAAAAAACATACATTTAATTAGTTGAGAATTAAAATATGCTAATCTTTATTTATTTTCGTACACGCATAGAAAAGTTAAGCTATCTACTTTCATCAAAATGACATCTAGCCCCATCAACAACAACCAAAAAATAAAAATAAAAAGAAGATAAATATATTTTTTGATGAAGACATATAGTTCATGAGGATTCAAATATATATAATACTATATATAAAATAAGAATATTATTGAATTAAGATCAAGTTTTTTATATATTTGACTCAAAAGAAAGCAACATTTTTTTATTTTATTTTTTAAATTTAAGCGATATTTTTTCTCCTACTTTAATTTAATGTGAAATTCACCTAAAATATTATCTACATTGACACGCTCTTCGTTATGAACATCCTAATTTGGTATCGTTCAAAAAATGTATTTATCTATTAATTACTTTATTTATATACGTATAAGTGTCTAGAATGATGGGTATCATATGAATATAAATAGTATATTATATTATATATAATTGTTTTGTTGAGTCATGTAATTCTCATTGACATTGATAGGTTATTGCTTTTTAAAGTAAAATATCTTATAATATTTCTTATAAAAAAGTGGATGGAGAAGACTTAGACAAAGTTATTATTAATAAAAATATGCATAAAATGGATTTAAAGAATAGTATATGTCTATGTATTAGTTGACAAACTCAACTCGATTAAATTTGGAAATCTTTTAATTCCATTTAATGCAAGTTAATGACTTTGGAAATGTAGGGATGTTAAAGATTCTTATTTGTCATTGAGTTATATATAACGTGTAATTTTATTTCTATACTTTATATCTATTCTTTGAAAAAATTATGTCTATCTTCACGAAATGGAAATAAAATCTACGAATCTTAACCGTCTTCAAACTCCCGTTATTCCTTTTTTTTCTAGTGGAAGGGGGAAAGGAGGATACAATGGGGTTCAAACCCTAATGAATTGGTGTGGGTAGCTCATCAACCGAGTTATACCCCATTATGACCCCACTTACGACATCGTTGTATATGTTATTATAGTTGGATTTTATATCTATTTTTGTTTTCGTGAGACAAACTCAAAAGTATATGACAAGAATAAATATGAATAATTTTTCTAAGCAAAAAACAAATACTATACTTTTTTCCGCATAATTTCATTTTTTTAGAGTAGAAAAAATAAAGGAGAAGATTATATCATCGAAAAATTAAACTTTTACCGATTGCAAATCTCTATCAATATAAAAATTTCAATTAATTGAACTATTAAATTTTTTGAAAAACTTTGATATCACAGTTTACCAAAACGAAAAAGAATTAAGAGAGTGTAAAGCAAAAATTGTCAAATCGCGGAATTTCCGAAGATGATACGTATCCCTCAGATTGACTTTGAGTTTAAAAGAGACTCTAAATTGGCCATTTTTATTTTTTTTATGTATTCATTTTTTACTTTGATATCGTTATTAAAGTTTGACTAAATTTGAATTTATATTAGAAAATTCCTTATTAAAGGAAAAGAGACTCTAATTTGCCATTTTTTATATTTTATGTTTGATTTTTGATGTCAATATTCATAGTGAAGCTTGACTAAATTTGAATTCATGTAAAAAATCTCACATTATAGGTAAAACACTTTCTAACAAAGACAACTCTATACTCAAGGGAACTCGAACTCAAAACCTTTGATTAAAAATGAAAAGGAGATGTATTGAAAACACTCATGAGCTTGACACAAATTATAAGTTTCGTCTTGAAACTATTGACAGCCTTGAAAAAACTATCTTACTTGGCATATTAAACTTAAACACACCACCGATCTGACACATGACATAGCAAGTTGACTCAAACTCTTGTAGAAACATGACACTCTTAATAAAAAGTTGAGAATACGGTTGAAAACACCCCTAAACTTGATGAGAATTTAGGAATGTATTTCACTCATGTTGCAAGATCGAAGGTATAGTTAAGTTCAATTAGTCAAGTAAAATGGTGCTTTAATAATTCAAGTCAAATTATTTTTAAAATTGATATTTTTCTCAAGATGAAAAAATATTTTACACTCCACCACGACCCGCGTTGCTTGGCCATTTTATTTTAGTGATAAAATCAAAGCTGGGTGGCGCCAAAATAAACCAAACTACCTCTTCTTCCTAGTCTTCTTTTACTTTTCCATCTCTTCTCAACGCCCATCAACCACCCCCTACCCCACCCCTCCCTCCTCAAACCTATAGATACAATATATATGTATATATCTGCGTTCACGTGATATGTATTTGGATTCCGTATTACATTAATTCACGTGTCTTCGCCGGGAAATTAACAAGCGGTAATCGTCCGGCGAGTTTGATAATCGGTGCAGAAGCTTTGGTTTGATTTGATTTTCGCGTGCTCGAATTTAGAATTTGTATTGCGATTGATTATTATCTCATACGGATTATTAAAAGGTTTGATTTCTAGCGCTCGAATTTGGAATTCGTATTGCGATTGATTTTATCGCCATAAATTTAACAGCGGTTGTTGTCCGGCGAGTTTGGTTTGATTGATTAATTGCTGGTTAAGGATTGATTTCTCGCACTGGAATTTGGAATTTGTATTGTTCGGTTAATTAGCGTGTTTTCGCCGGAAAATTAACAGCGGTTATCGTTCGGCAGAGTTTGATTATCAGTGAAGATGCGTCGGTTTGATTAATTGATTAAGGTTTGATTTCTAGCAATTTAATTTAATTTTTTGGTTCATCCATTGAAGTTTTTTATTTGTTTTCAATCTCTGGATTCAAATCCCTTTCTGCTTAGTTTTTTTTCAGAATTTTGATCATGTATCGAAAACACACACAAAAATAAATCAATTTGATTAGTTTGAGTTATTTGTCAAAAATTCATCGATTTTGTGAGTTTCATACCTGATTATTTTTTAAAACTATCATCAATTGTTTCTCTAAACACATTTCAATTTTCAGTGGTTTAGTTTTTCTCCATCAAACTCACGTACATGTGTTTTCGACCCTTTACTCAAATTTCGTGATAAAATTTGAGTTATTTTCTATATTCAAATTCTTTGTTTCAATGTTTTGCTATGTTTTTCTTCAAATCTTCAGTACAAAAGCTTGAATTTTTTATATGCTTTTTTGGAATCCAATGTAGAGTAATTTCATATAATATTGAATAAAAATATCTTATTTTTGTCATTGTGTTTGAAAATTTACTGAGTTTGTGTTAAATTTATCTTTGCTCACTCTGTTTGTCTAGTTTCTGAACCTTCTTTATGGAGTCTGTACATGAATAATACAAGATGTTCACAGAATTAGGAACAGAATCTGCCATAACACATTATTAGATTCTATTTTTTCTTCTTGTGATTTCAATATATTCTCATTATTTCATTGGTTTTTGTTCCTATAAATAACCACTAAACAAGGGAAAATAGTCAACAAAAAAATATTTATTTTTTGCGATTTTTCCTTTTATCGATGTTTGCTTGGATAGTGTAAAACAAGAGTGTATATAGATATTTTTTACATAGATATGTATAAAAATATTTTGAGTTAATGATAAAAAGCTCATCTAAAATATCGCAATTTTGTGAGTGTGATATATATCAAATATATATAAATTCTTTTATGTATATAAATTATCACTTTCTAAATATTAAAACATATATTAATACTGAGTTCATCAAATATTTGTTCTCAATAGATAATATGTATGTGTAGACTAATTAAATATTGATGTACTCTTTAATACAAATAAAATGATAGTTATGATATGAAACTTGTAAAAAAAATGTAATAGCTTAAGTAGAAAATAAAATAATACTCCCTCCGCTTCATATAACTTACCCTTATTAATTTAGGCACATTCCTTTATAAGTTTTAATCAGAAGTGTATTTTACTAAATTACTTGTAGTTAGCTATAAAATTGGAGGAAAATGTAAGTTTTAGGTATATTTTTATTTACTTTTAACTCATTTTTTTAAAGTGCATTTATATACTGTGAGTTCATGGGGATGGACAATGATCCTACTTGCACGTGGTCCTCCATTTCCGCCCCCATAACCCCTAATATTTAACTATAACTATCATTTGCTTGCTTAATTATTTCTTTTTTCTTTATAATATGATTGAAAAAAACAAAAACAGAAGTTTCATAATTTTAAATCATTCTACTAATTATTTAGTTTATGCACCGAAATGCAGTTAATCTTTGGGAAGAAATGATTGTTTATTAAATAAAAGACTCATTTGATTTATTTATTTGTTTTCAATGAAGCACCTAATAAATCAGAGAAATTGTTACAATACGGTGATAACGGATAAATACTTTTTCATCTTTAATTAGAAATTTGAGTATAAGATCTAGATATGAAATCTTTATCTCAATACAAGTATCGAACATGCAAACACTTGATGAGGGTGAAAAAAAAGAGGAAAAACTATCTCCGTATAGTTACCTTAGTGTAAGTAATTTGAGTTTAGTTGAATTCCCTTTCATGAAAAGGAGTTGGGTGTGGGAAAGAAGGAACAAGACAGACGGGCTGTGACTATCTGGTGTTATATATCCAGCTTGGCAGACCATAGCACTCCCGTGAAAGGGATAAAGGGTTGTTGGGGCCAAGGAAAGAGGGAGGGAGGGTCAAAAAGAAGGGAAAAGGCAAAGTTTAGGAATGGCAAGTAAAAAAGAGAGAAAAATCATCAAACATTGTGGGTAACTTTACTTCCAAAAGTAGGACTAAAATAAAATAATTAAAAAAAATAAAAATAAATCAGGTAAAGCTTTTAGCTTTTCTTGTCTTGTGCATAGTTTCTAGTCATATGAGTATTTCTTATCCTACACCCACACCCCCATCTCCCCCCATACTTCCCCATTTCGAGGGAAGAGGTTAATAATAACCTCTTTCTCCTTCTTTAGCAAGCATACAATTGTTAAAAAAACAATCTTTTTCTACCAATGTACATTCTTTTCTTGATAAAAATACTATTTTGATTATATTAGCATAAGGAGTTCTTCTGGATATTTGCCTGATCTATCTGGTTTTGGGGGTTAACTGATTATAGAACAAACAATTTGCAGTTTCTTGATTAGGATTCTGATTATTGATTCTTTATCTTCAGATCTGGGGGACTGTAAAGATGTATTCTTTTGATCATCCTTTTTCTTTTTTTAAATGTTTTGTTGTTGTTGTTCCTTCTTTTATTTTAATTTTGTCTCAGTATCTTACTTTTTAGCTTCAATTTTTTGTGTGTGGCAGATTTACAGCAGAGAAAAGGATCTTACTTTATAGACATTGGTGTGTAATTTATTAAGATTAAAGGTGGGTTCTTGAGAGGTTCTCAAGAATGGCTTTGAAGTTATTAATATAACAAAGTGGGTGGATATCATCAATGCGGTTTAATCTGGATAGTTTGGATGGATGTGTATGAATCAGAGATAGCATTAAAGAAGATTTCAACAGTGGAGGCAAAAAGAGCTCCATTGATTCAGGCTGAGAAGAACCATGGAAATACTCGCAGGCCAAGAACAAGAGAAGTTAGTTCTAGGTACAGGTCACCTACTCCATCAGCTTCCTCTGGCCCTAGACGTTGTTCTTCTCCAAATGTCACAAGAATTGGAACTACTGCATCAACACTTTCGTTACCTAAGAGAGCTATATCGGCTGAAAGGAAACGGCCGACGACTCCTTCATCACCTACCAGTCCATCACCATCAACACCTGTACAGGATACATCTGCAGAAGAATTGTTGTCCAGAAAGATGGCAGGCAATAGGTTGCCAGAATCTTTATGGCCCTCAACAATGAGGAGTCTGAGTGTTTCTTTTCAGTCTGATTCGTTTTCTTTACCTGTTAGTAAGAGAGAAAAACCTGCTCCTCATGCTCTATGTGATCGTACTTTGAGACCATCATCAAATGTAGTGCAGAGACAGGAAACACCTCCGGGTTCTCGAAAGGCCACACCTGAGAGAAGGAGGAGTCCATTGAAGGGAAAGAATTCTTCTGATCAAGCAGAGAATTCTAGACCAGTTGATAGTTTAAATGCTCGATTAGTTGATCAGCATCGATGGCCAAGTAGAACGAATAAGAAGGTACCTTCTGGTATTATGAACAGAAGTATTGATCTGAGTGATAGGAATAGCAAAATTGCGCCAAATACTCGTCCAGTCACACCTACCTTGAGGAGATTATCATTGGATGGTTACAGCAGACCATTGCAAAAATCTGCCAGTGAATTGCTGTCATTAATATCAGTAGATGATAATTCACTTTCAATGCAGAAGTCCAGACCTTCGACTTCATTGGATAGAACAGTATCGACGAATACAGTAGCTAGATCTCTGACTGTATCAGCTCCTGGATCACGTCTTCCTTCACCAAATAAAGCATCTGTTCTATCATCCTCTGCATCTAGAGGAGTCAGTCCATCTCGAACAAAATCAGTCCCAAGTACGCCATCTAGAGGGCCAAGTCCATCTCGGATAAGGCCATCTAGTCCATCTAGGCAACAACCCAAAACTGCTACTTCTGTCCTCAGCTTTATTGCAGATATCAAAAAGGGGAAGAAGGCAGCTAACCACATAGAAGATGTTCATCAGCTGAGGCTATTGTATAATAGACATCTCCAATGGCGGTATGCTAATGCCAGGTCAGATGCAGCATTGCACACGCAGAAAGCTAAAACTGAGGTTGGATTATATCCCTTGCGAAGCTTCAGAATGGATCTTTAGACTTATTTCATTAAATACTTAATCATAGAAAGAAGTTTCCTTGTACCTCATGGAATTTTCTTCTGCTAAATTGATTTATCTTGATTTTATGCACAGAATCTTCATCATACTGCTGCATGATAGGAAAATTAATTAAGAAGGACTCTCGTGTGGACATTGTTTGGAATAGTAATATAAAAGGGGAAATTATTAATGAACTTTTGATCATAAGCAGCAAGTTTAACTTTCTTTTGATAATAGTGTAGAAGAACTGGCTTTCATTTTCTTGCTATATATTAGCTTTTTTACTCTCTACTTAAAGCATTATTTAATTGTGTTTTGTGGGGTTTGTATCATGGGACTGATATCTCTTTGCTTGATGCTTTCTGAGAGCTTTGTGATATCTATCCCTTCATAACCAATTTGGTGCTTTTATGCTGATTTAAACTAACAGTTCAATTATCCTCCTATGCAGAAAACATTGTACAATGTCTGGAGAAATACCTCAGACCTATGGACTTCTGTTATTAAAAAGAGAATTGCGCTACAACAGGTTAAGCTGAGGTTGAAGCTTTTTGCAGTTCTAAATGAACAGGTAATGCATCTTTATAATAGATGAATCGAATTTCATCCCTGCTGTTTTAGTCTTCAAGTTTGTAGGGTTTTCCAGAAAAATCTATGGATTGTAGGTTTCTACTTTCTAGAACTTCCTAATCATAGGCTCATCCAGTTTAAAGTGAAGATTTGAGTTTAGACCTCTTCTCTTGTCTGTATAAGGGATGGGCAAGTATTGGCTCATGGTTGATGTTTGCAGTGATGGAAAACAGGACTTCCACTTAGAATCCCATGAAAAATTTCCCGTTTTAGATTATATCATTGAACACTATATGAATGTAGTCTATGATGGGTTATTTCATATTTGAACAAGTAGGTATGAGGAGGATGCAGTCACTTGCTAGCCACAAGAATGTACCAACTTTTAAGTGCTATATGATATCTTCCTGTTATCTGGAACCTATAACACCCAAAACACTTGACATTGACATGAATGTCTGAGTTTAGATATCTTCACTTCATATATGTGGAAGCTTTAAACGTAGAAGTTTGAGCTTGATTTTTTCCTTCAGAGCCAATTTGTAATCAGGCCCTACTTTTAACTCTTCCAGACTTCTTGTAATTTTTATCCTTATGCTGATTCGACTTCTCTGTATCTTAATATAGTTTAAAAATAAGCGCAAAAGAATGGTATGTAACTATATCATATTTCTCCGGGAGGGTTCGTGAGAGGGGGTGAGAGGTTTAGTAGCATAACTGATCGTTAAAACCCACCTTCATTTTCTATTTAGATCTCTATTGTAGATGTTGCTTTAATGTTCAAACTGATTTTTTTATGGAAAATGACTGGTTCAGCTTACCTACCTTGATGAGTGGGCTTCAATTGAAGGGGATCATACCAGTTCATTATCCCATGCTATACAAGACCTACAAGCATGCACTCTCCGTCTTCCAATAACTGGACGAGCTAAGGTATGCAACTTCATACTTGGTGCTTTGGGATCAGTTTCCTAGGACAGGGAGGCTTATTCTAGTTGGCTCTTTTATAGGGTGACATTGAAAGTGTTAAGGAAGCTGTTTGCTCAGCTGTTGATGTAATGCAGGCAATGGGATCTTCCATGCGTTTTATATTGTCTAGGGTGAGTTCTTACATTAATTTAGTTTTTCTAATGTGTGTGTATTTTCTTCCCATTAATTCACTTTCCTTTTCAATTTAGTTTTAAGTAACATAAAATGCATTTGCAGAACCGGACCGAATGGGCCTCGTCTTTTACTGTCTGGCTTTGCACAATCCTCAATTGTTTGTTTGATGGATGTAGATGAGAGAGAGTCAGAGAACTGATCTTAGAAAGAAATAGAGAAAAGTCATTAGCACATAGACTTCTGTAACAGAGCTATTAGTAACTTCACAACTCAAAAGTTATTTAGATGGGATAGTTACCTCATCTTGCCCCCATCTGCAGTGTCGATTTTCAAAAATAGATTTGAAGGGATTATGTATCTTGAAAAATAAATCTCATGCTGAGTTTTTTCTAAAATATAACTCTTGCTATCCACGATATATTGCATATGGAAACTAAACTATCGATGAATACTGTAGTGCTCTCTAAGAATTAGGCTTGATATTGTTATACTTAGGCCTTCTGGATTGCCTTTGGCCTTTACTGACTGGTGGAAACTCTGAATTGCCAAAGTCCAAATACTACTTGAGCACAAACAGAAGTCATGAGGCCTGCCAATAATTGTTGTATCACAAGTTATGATACATTCTTTGGCTATCTGATTAATTTGTTGTAGTTGGAACATGAAAAAATGTGACTTTCAAGAGCAAGATTTTTGTGGATTATTTACTTGTATATTTGAAATGTATTAAAACATTTATAGAACCTAGCTTATTGCTTTCAATCTGTTTGATTAGAAGTACTGAATGCTAAACAATCTTAAGGCTCAAACTGATGTCATGATTTGTTAGGATCTTGTATATAATTTTTCCTGTACTGGCACTTCTGTTTGTGGTACCCTAAATTTATGCTCTGCACTTTGCAGGTGGAAGGGATGAACTGCCTGGTTTCTGAACTTGCTGATGTGGCAGCTCAAGAGCGAGCCATGCTGGATGAATGTGAAGCCTTGTTGGCTTCAACAGCAGCTATGCAGGTGAGCAAAAAATTCTGGGGACCTAAAGTTATTGCCTTCGTTATAGAAAATCCTCAGCTACTTCTTAGTCCTCACACTCCTCCCTGTCTTATGCTCTTGTCATAGTTCTTCTTATCGACATAGTGATCCTCTAGTTCTGTCAATGGGACTCAGATTTCCTGTGCTTAGTTCAGGTCTGTTCATTCGTCAATCCTTGCATTTTAGGATGCAATTCAAGATAAGCATGAATATGCATTGATCAGCATTAGTTTTTGCCCAGCAATGACAATTTACGGTTCTAGTAACCAACAAAATGTTCAGTATTTATTATAGAAACTCAAAAGAAAATTCCCAGCATGTTTCCCCCATGGGTTAGCTCAACTGGCAAAGGTTCAAGGACTTGTAGTAAGGGTCACAAATTTGGGTCTTGCGTCAAGCAAACTAAGTCCAATATTTAAGTGGAGTAGGCTAGAGGGGCAAACCATCATCCCCGAGTTTCTAAGGCTATAATTGGCCCAAATTATTGGCTCCAGACGGATTTCTCAGCCATCGATACAATTCCCAGCATGTCTAGCTTACGTTAAATCTACAGATAGTTCATGCATGCAGGGTTTCTCATCTTCGTTTTGAGCCTGCACTAAACTTATATCCCGTCTTTATTCCAAATACAATACACGACGGGTAGAATGGTGTGTATAAACATTTGATGTTTGCAGTTCCACATTCGATAGAACGATTATTTATTGAGATTACTTGACAATAATTGCAGGTAGAAGAATATAGCATTAGGTCTCATCTAATACAGTTGAAACAAGCTTGGAGAAATGATGAGCAGCTCATACTTGGAAATTAGATAGTTTTACCAAATGGCTTTTAGCTAGTGTGTATAGTAAATAGGTTTTTCCTTTTCATTCTTTTTTTTTTTTTTTTCATTATTCTAATTTATCATGGGAAAGTTGAATTGTTCATTCTTTTTCTTCATTACATATCTTGCAAAAAGTCTATCCTAGTGTAACTTTTTGTGTTGTCAACAAGAAAAAAGAAATGCAAAAGGAAGAAAAAAGGTTCAACATTAATTATAGAGGAGATGCAAACTTCTCAAAGATATCTTTGAGCTTGTTCTTAAAGTTCTTTCGTGTAACTCCAAATTTTATATTTACAATAACAATATACTTAGCGTAATTTTTTAACTCTTGTATTTATTAAAAAATATTCAAATATACCATATGTTAGGCTTTTTTGACACCCTTATTGCTAGCAAATTATCTCGTATTTGTTCTTGTCATTAACGTAACTTCAACGTGCAATAGATGGAGACATGGAGTTCACTCCACATGTTCTTGTCATTAACGTACACCTCAACTTTTGAATATGATTTAAAATTATCTCAATTTTTTTCCACCCGATATAGG
Organism: Solanum chiquidenum; assembly: GCA_029582725.1. Taxonomy (NCBI): domain Eukaryota; kingdom Viridiplantae; phylum Streptophyta; class Magnoliopsida; order Solanales; family Solanaceae; genus Solanum; species Solanum chiquidenum. The sequence goes on from JAJOOS010002080.1 coordinate 12,996, forward strand.
GCTTTATTTGGGGAAGTGCTCTCTATCGAAAAAAAATTCATACCCAAAGCTTGAACTAAGAGGGCTTTATTTGGTGGAAGTGCTCTTTATCAGGAAAAAAATCATACCCAAAACTTAAACTGAGACCTTTGATTGAGGGAGGAGCAGACTTATTTGTTGCAATATTTATGGAAGCCGTATATTTGATTTAATTTAGAATAGAAGCGAGCAAATTTCTTAATTTTTTCAAAGTCTTTTTGTATCCTAACAAGAACATGTTCCCTCTCTTCCCTCTCCTCTCTTCTCTATTTACTAGACATGTTTTTAAAGAAATCATGTAAGTTTATTTTATTAAATTACTTTCTAAATTTTTTCTATCAAAAACTCTTTGCAGGAAAGCCCTACGTGACTAGTAAAATTATTGTCACGTGACCTTGAATTGTGAAAACAATTTCTTACATAAATAACCCTTATGATCCCACTCTTTCTAAACCTTGCAAATAACATAAGCTTAATTCATTGGGCTGGCCTTTTCCCGAACCTTGCATATGGGCGGGAATTGAATGATCATCCCGAACCTTGCATATGGCGGGAGCTTAACACATGGAGCTCCCTTTTCCACAAACGACATTAACAACAATTCCCGCCAAAGCTATATATATTTGTCGTCAGCGCCACTCCACAGTCCACTCTGAGAGTGAAGCAAAAATTCTCAAATGATTTACAGAACCATAGCATCCATAGCTCAAAGAGACAGAAACTTCTTCATAAGCTTAATCAACCAAGCTACAACTCTCTCCCAACTCAATCAAATCCACGCAAATCTCATCCGTAATGGCCTAAGCAACGATCTCATCACAATCACTAAACTAACCCACAAATTTTCCGACTTCAAATCCATTTCCAAAGCCAAAAATCTCTTCACCACCTTCAATAACACAAACCCACCTGATCTTTTCTTATATAATGTATTAATCAGAGGGTTATCGCGTAATGGTTTAGGGGTTGAAGCGTTGTCCCTTTATCTTGACATTCTTAAAGGTAATAAACTTAAACCTGATAATTTCACTTTTGCTTTTGTTGTTTCGGGTTTTTCGTCATCTGGGTGTGAGAAAGTTGGGATTTTGATTCATGGACATGTGATAGTTAGTGGGTTTGAGTCGGATGTGTTTGTTGGGTCGGCGTTGGTGGATATGTATATGGGTTTTTCAAGAATTGGTCATGCGTATAAGGTGTTTGATGGAATTCCTGAAAGGGATAGTGTTTTGTGGAATACGATGGTTTCTGGGTTGGTGAGGAATTGTTGTTTTGAGGAGAGTATACAGGTTTTTGGTGATATGGTTGGGAGAGGGACGGGGTTTGATTCGACTACGTTGGCTGTGGTACTTACTGCTGTTGCTGAGTTGCAGGATTTGAGGAGTGGAATGTTGATACATTGTTTGGCTGTTAAGATGGGGTATGATGTTCATGAGTATGTTCTTACTGGTTTGATTTCGATGTATTCGAAATGTGAGGATGTTTCTACTGCTAAATTGTTGTTTGGGATGATAAGAGAGCCTGATTTGATTTCATGTAATGCGATGATTGCTGGTTTTTGTTTCAATAATGAGAATGAATCTTCTGTGAGGTTATTTAGAGAATTACTTGTTCAGGGGGAGAAAGTTAATTCTAGTACTATTGTTGGTTTAATTCCTGTTTCTTGTCCTTTTGGTCATCTGAACCTTACATGTTCTATCCATGGTTTTTGTGTCAAATCTGGCATGGTATCGAATCCTTCAGTTTCTACTGCTTTGACTACAGTTTATAGCCGACTCAATGAAATGGAATTGGCAAGAAGGCTGTTTGACGAGTCCCCAAAGAAAAGCTTAGCTTCGTGGAATGCCATGATATCAGGTTATGCCCAAAATGGGTTAACAGAAATGGCTATATATCTCTTTCGGGAAATGCAGAAGTTAGATATCCATCCGAATCCTGTCACAATCACAAGTATACTTTCTGCATGTGCTCAACTTGGAACATTAAGTATGGGAAAATGGGTCCATGACTTAATAAAGAAGGAGAAATTTGAGTCCAACATTTATGTGTTAACTGCTTTAGTTGACATGTATGCAAAGTGTGGGATTATTGAGGAGGCGCGGCAAGTATTTGACAGCATCACGGAGAAAAATGTGGTTACTTGGAATGCTATGATTTCAGCTTATGGCCTGCATGGATGTGGTCGAGAGGCATTGGTGCTGTTTGATCAAATGCTTCATTCTGGAGTTTCCCCAACTGGTGTCACTTTCCTCTGTGTTTTGTATGCTTGTAGTCATGCCGGTTTAGTAGAAGAAGGTCAGAAGATATTCCATTCTATGAGTCATGATCATGACACTGAACCATTACCGGAACATTATGCCTGCATGGTGGACCTTTTGGGCCGAGCTGGAAAACTAGAAAATGCTTTGGAATTTATTTATGAGATGCCTCTTGAACCAGGTCCAGCTGAGTGGGGTGCATTACTCGGTGCATGCATGGTCCACAAAAATATTGACTTGGCTCGCTTGGCTTCAGATAAGTTATTTGCGATGGACAGAGGAAGTGTCGGATATTATGTTTTACTTTCAAACATCTATTCAGCAGACCGCAATTATTGTCAAGCTGCTTCAGTTAGGAAAGTTCTTAAGAACAAGAATCTAGCAAAGACCCCTGGGTGCACTTTAATTGAGGTCAATGGCTACCAACATGTCTTTACATCCAGCGACCAGTCACATCCTCAAGCAGCAGCTATTTATGCAAAGCTGGAGGAGCTGATGGAGAAGATGAGGGAGGCTGGATTTCACACGGAAACCAGCACAGCATTGCATGATGTTGAGGAAGAGGAGAAGGAGTTGATGGTCAAAGTTCATAGCGAGAAATTAGCTATTGCTTTTGGACTTTTAACTTCTGAACCTAGAACTGAAATCAGAATCATCAAGAACCTAAGGGTTTGTGTGGATTGCCATAATTTCACCAAGTTTGTTTCCAAGGTCACAGACAGGGTTATTGTTGTAAGGGATGCCAACAGATTTCATCATTTCAAAGATGGAGACTGTTCCTGTGGGGATTATTGGTAAAATGGCTTTTTCCTGCCGAGAATGTTTATTCAGCCTTTTGGATCATTATGGAGGTCAGTGGAGCCAATGTGTTTTTACATTGTGCTTAGATCCACTTCTTATAGGAACAAGAGCAGCTGGATAGCTCAACCACTTATCGAATGGGCAATGTCAAAGGTTCAAATATCAATGCCAATATTTGCTTTTTATTTTAAGTAGGCAACATAAATTGTCTCATAAGAAAAGCTGAAGCTAAAGGAATCTTTGGCTTGTACAATACCATTTTGAGTATTATGCAGTTTAGGGAAGAGTGTAATCTATTCTTTGGTCATGAAAACTGGTTGTTTGCAGTGCTTTACACAATTTGAGGTTGTCCAGGTAAAATCAATAAATATCATAATATCTCGCTGATTTTACTCTTACATCAAGACAGCACATTAGGCCTATTCTATGACACTGTATAATCAATAAATATCAGTCTGTTATTTCCTTTACTGTTCCACCCCTTTGTTTAGCATTCTGTAGTTTATTGATTAAATATAAGCTATACAAATGTGTAGAGGAGCAGAATATCAACTGAAAGTTACTTTGGATCAAATAGGTATACCTAGGTTGAGCTCTTAGATACATTTTCCTCATATGATATTCCATGTCCTTCTCTCATTGTTCCAAGTTGTCCTAGGCATTTGATGCGGGGGAAGTTGCTGCAGTGTCTATCTGCTTGAATGCATAGAATATGTTACGAAAAGGTTTGTATGAATTTGTCTTAGATCTTCTTTTGTCTCAATTGTTGACATGCATCTACAAGTGTCAAGTGTTATTTTCATGGAAATTCTTTTTAATTCCCTTAATTTATATATTCACTTACTCTTTTAGATAGGATGAGGGTATGCGGCACACTCATACTCTTCATTCATTGAGACTTCCCTCAGATATTGTATTTCATTAAGTTCAAAGATTAATTACTTGAAAGTTCTGTCAAAACTCATAGTTGGCCATCAAGTGAGAAAAAGTTAGCAGATTGTCTTCAAACACTTCATTCAGCTATATTCAAAATCGAGTACAATTTGAACAATCAAAAAAATTGAGTACAATTTGTACACTAAACAGAACTTCTCACACTAGGTTTATTCTTTTGTTTGCATATTCCAGTTTGAGGGGTGTACATCAGAGCCCACACAGGGGAGGATACAAGATCCCTGATATATCAAGATGCTTGTGTGCACTCCAAAGAGCATGGCCTTGAAAAGGGAATTATGAGCATGCTAGCAGTTAACTCCACATCGCTTGACATCTGGTCCTTTGGTTTTGAGCACAAATGGATCAATTCGAACCCAGAGCAAGGAAAAGATGGAGGCTAAAAGTATTGACCATATTACAACAATGGTTGGAGTCCTGTTCTGCCTGCCCATAAGACCCTTGAGGAATGGATATAAATGAACAATGACCCAAAAGGAGAAGAAAAGCTTTCCGAAAAGGGGACCCCATGAATTGTATCCATTGTTGATGGCGTCAGAGATTCCGGCTACAACCCCAACCAAGTTGATTATGAGAATTGTTGTTGGAGGAATAAGGAGAGTAGTCCACTTGAAGGCATATAACTCTCCGAAGTCCTCATCATCTGTTGCCTTAGATGTCACAGTAAAGTTGGTATCTATGCCAGCCAAAATCTTGAGAAGACCTTGTACTACAGCAAAAAGGTGGGCAGATACACCTCCAATAACCCAAAATTGCTCATTTCTCCACCATTCCTCAATGCTTACTCCACTCCACCTTAGCTCAAGAATTCCCGTTGTAAAGATAGAGAGGAAAAGAGCAATGAAAAAGAGACTTGCTAACGTGCTTATCTGCATCAATGAAATGCAAGTTCTAGTCAACCGACTATCCCAGAAAGCAAGTGAACTTGTGAAATATGAAGCTACTTAGGTGCAACTGGTGTTCTACAGGTGTTCAAAATTTTAAAGTTATGCCGTTTAAGTAAAAACATCATGTGCTTACCTCTGGCATTATGAATTTCCCAGTGAGCAAGCAGACAGCAGGGAGAGTGCAGTAGGCAAGGAGAGGTAAAGAAGTGAAGGGGTAAATAGTTGTGTTAATGTATGATAATCGTTCAAGCCACTTAAGATTTCCTCCCTTATAGCCATACCAAACTGGGCTATGATGACTGAAAAAGATCTCAACGGAACCAAGAGCCCATCGAAGCACCTGGTTGAGACGATCTGATAGATTGATTGGAGCAGACCCCTTAAATGCAGCTAATTTAGGCATACAATAGACTGACCTCCAACCACGGCAGTGCATCTTGAAACCTGTTAAGATATCCTCTGTGATAGAACCGTATATCCATCCCAGCTGCAAGTTCAAAAACAGTTACTTCAATCAAAGATATTCATAAAGGTAATTACATTAGAATAGATTATAATTGTAATGTATCTCATGCTAGTACACATACAGGAAGTTTTAAGCATTTATATCCTTCATGTTTCACAAATTGAAATATGCTTGTATCAAAAGCACTAGCATATTTTCTTTAATCACTGTTGTTTTGTGTTAGAGTTAGTTTTCAAAAAGGCTTCTGAAAGGTAATAGTCAAACTCTCAGAACAGTTCTGGTTTTCTTATTTGTTGTTTATCCCTTGTCAACCAAGTTCTTTCTTGCAAGCACAGAAACAAAGATGAACATTACCTCCAAACCCCATTCTGTTTTATCTTCATAGCCACAGCTGATCACATGGATAGCTTCCTTCAACAAGGCTGCTGGGCTTGACGAAGGTGGAACCCCACCTTCAATCATTAAAGTTGAAGTCACAAAAATTGCAGACTGACCAAATTTCTTTTCAAAGTTCATCTGGGACATTAGTAGCTCATTGTCATCGTCAAATCCTGTGGAGAGATAGAAAAGAAAAAGAGAAAATAAGGAAAATTAATCTCAAAGGGGATCTTATTTAATATGCTCCTTTGTTATTTGAAAGTTGAAAGTTGAAAATATTTGGAATGTGGATATATGAAAACCTTGAGCATTGGCTGCATCTCCATTGACTTCAGATTTATATTTGTCAAGCTTCTTTTTGCGTCCGAAACATGGACAACAATCGCAGCTCACCATTCTTGGGCGCTTGGCCCGTTTAGGAGGATTGTAGCCATATAATGCTTGCCTTCTGAAGACACATCCTGTGCCAACATATACTGGACCTTGTAATCCATCTAGGCCTTTCATGTTAATCTGCCCAAGTAGTAGAAATAAGTACATGATAAACTAATCTCATATAAATTCCAAGAATTAGTATTTTTCTTAGTGTCCTTATGTGCCACATTTTGCTTAATCTTACATCAAAGAAGACTGTGTTTCGGTTGGCATATCTATCGTGCTTGTCTATTCCATCAAATCTTTGAGGAAACTGGACGAAGCAAATTTTTTTGCCCATTTGTGGGTCCATCAAGAAGCACATGGCCTCTCTGGCAGCCTTGCTGTTGTTAAGGTAATGATCACAATCCAAGTTAAGCATAAATGGTGCATTGGTAAGAACTCCTGCAACACGAACCTGCAAGGATCACATTGAAGAATGTTTTGTGATTCTGCAAAATTTCTTGTCGAAATATCTGATGTAGTGTGCATAATGTTTTAAAGTAGATGTGTAAAAATTTTGACGTGCAACTCTAGAGTATTAACTAGCAAATAACAGAAGTTTCCATGTTTACCAGGGCGTTCATAGCACCAGCCTTTTTGTGATGCTGGAAACCAGGCCTTTTTTCACGAGAAACATAAACAAGACGAGGGAGTTCATGTCCATCCACATCAGTTCCTCCACTTTGGCCTAAAAAGACTTGAATCATACCAGGATGGTCCCTGGTATTATTTCCTGGCCATGGTGTTCCATCTTGCATGATCCACCCTCCTGGAGGCATTTTAGTTGCTTTGGCAACTAGTGCATTGACTCTTACCTTGAATTCTTCATACTCTCTCTGTCAAGTACAATGAGATTTGTAATTCGTGACATGGAAAGTTTTATGTAGCACTAGCTGATGAAAGCAAGAGTTCAAGCTTTACCTTCATTGCTCGTCTCTCCTTAACAAATGTTGGCTGAACTTTGTCCTTGAGATAATCAATCTTTAGGGAGAAGTAAAATTCTGGAGCTCGAGGCTCTATAGCAAACTTCTTGCAGAAGGGAACCCATTTTCTAGCAAATTCTGCAGTTTCTGATAGTGCTTCAAAGGTGCACATTGAAGCTCCATCATCAGATAGGTAGCATGAAATTTTGTCAATAGGGTAATCCATTGCTAATATTGAGAGGATTGTATTAGCTGTAACAAGAGGAGGTTCCTTCATAGGATCCACTGTACTGACGAAGACATCTACTGGGGCTAGCATATTTGGTTCTCCTTCCCTCTCATACCTACATCAAAATTTTGGTCAAATATATATTTCTCTAGTCGTAAAGTTTTAATCTTGAAAAGATTGCTAGAACTTTAAGAAGCCTTTCGACTATGATTTGACTTGCAGCTTTGAAAATTGCAATCTCAGTAAGATTAGAGTGCAAATATGATTTGCCATAGTTTCTCTTCTTGTATGTTTTGCCTGAACGCTAAGCTATCTCTTTCATGGAACTTTGATTTTGTTTCTGTCAGTATCTTATATTGTACTGAAGACTTTGTGTAAACAAGGTGTATATATTGAAAATTAACTTGGTATACTATTGGTTTTATGTCCATGCTTAAGGATTAACTTCTTTTTAGTAGTAGGAAGCACATACTAGCAAAGAATTGTCACCTGAGGGAGAGACGATCAAGGTAAGTCTCACGGTCAATAGGGAACCATTTGGGAAACTGATCAAGGATCCAAGAGAAGGCAAACCAGATTTCACAGATGATAGAAGTTAGCCAGAGACCAATCGCATCATGCACTGGATTCAGAATTCTATAACGAAGGAAGACGGCCAGAATCACCAGCCTAGCTACAATCACCATCCGGTAAGGATTGATCTTGCTTGATGCTATTGGCACTTTTCTTGATAAAGGCTGTCTTGCTTCATCCACCCTGCATTTTCTCACATTGATTAGCTGAGAGCATGTTGCACTTTGTATTAACTATTTTAAGCATTGAATTTATGTGTTTGAGAAGAATCACTGCAATCTAGTGAATCTGATAGTTATTAGTAATAGCTATACCCGAAATTTTTTCTAACTATACATTTCTGTATATCTTTAAGTGCATTCTCATTTTCACTAATTTCTTACTCCTACCGTCATAACTTGTCATGTATAATACTCCTTTCACTTCCATTTATGTGAATGTGAATGAGAAAGGAGTGAATTGAAATAGTCAAATGCTAGTATCTGCATCTCCAACCACAGGAAATAACCAAGAAACAACCTAGATGTGAGCATTTGCTCGTGTGTTTTTCCGATCTCCGAAGCCTCAGTATTATGGTTCAAGACATGTATTTGCATAACATTTTCATGTTAAAGATCAATTGTAACTACTTACATGGACATATCAACGTCAGCAGAGTCATCATAATCTTGCCCCACATGTCCTTGCTGCAATTTCCAATCTTCCATTCTTTCTTTCCACCCTCCTTCTTTCTTATCATCCCATCTTGCACTTCCAGATTCAGAAGCTGGATAGGGATGTATCCTTTTGTGAAGCGAAGATCCCAACGTCTGCTCTCCATTTCCATGATTCGATATTGGGAATTCACCGCTAACCTGCATCCACAAAATGCTTTCATACTCAAGATATTCAAAATTTCTCGTCATAGTAATATTTGATATGGATTTATTATTCATACCGGATGTGAGCGGGTTCCAGCAATGACAGGAGGGTACTGAGCAGAATCTTCGTCTTCTGGTCCTCTTCCATATGTCATCTTACCATGGAGAATGGTCTCAACAATGTTTCTGTTCTTGTTTTGCTCATCATCAACTTTGAATTCATGTTCAATATCGTCAATATCTTCCTCATCTTCATCTCCCGCCACCCTTGGACTCCCTTCAAGCCATCAAATACAATTAAAAACCAAAAATAAATGACACAAACAACCAGAAAAAGTTTGCATGGATGTGAATAGTTTTTATTCATCAAGATGTGTATATACCTTTGAGACGTTTGTATCTGGTCTTGCACTGTGGACACTGTTGAGTTCCTTCCCTTCTCTCATACTCATAGCAAGGCCGACACACAGGGAACCCACACTCATTGCAGGCCACAAAAAGATCACCATCGACTGTTAAGCCTATTTCATCCCCACATATGTCACAAACTTGTCCACTCAAATCCTTCAATGGCTTATGCTGCAGCAAATTAAGGACAAAGGAAGAAGGTTAAAAAAATAAAGCAACACATTTTTGTCAGTTCTAGGTGTCATGTTGAACATGAAGATGTAATAAAAATGCAACACCATAAATTAACTGTTATAGAGACATAAGTACAGAAGTTTCATTGTTGATATCCACTTTTATCTCTTAACATCACTTTTTTCCTTGTTATTACTTTCCTCACTCTTTTTAAGGAAGATGCATATTGAGATAAAGTGCACAGACCCCTTGTGCTTGAGGGACAAAAAATGTGAAATCTCTCAAACACAAATATCTATATCCACACTGTTATTTTCTACATTACTCGCTAAGTGCATAATGTCGGATCCTCCAAAAGTAGTACATTTTCTGGGGATACGACATAAGTCCGAGCAACACAGGTTATTTGTGCACTTCAATGTTAACTTTGGACATTCCAAGAGGATGTCTCAAAGACATTAATTATCTATGTTGCTTGGACTCTTCAAAAATGTGTCAAACCAGAAGTAGTAGCATCTTTCAGGATCCAACACAGGTGCAACAATATTTTTGAAGAGTTCGAGCAACATAAGAGTTATTATGTGTGTTAACTTTGAACATTCCAAGAGAATGTCTTACCTCTTCATGGCCATGAATGACGACAAGTTCATTCCGGTTATGAGAACCAGCAACTAGACCTGCACTGGCTTCCATGGCTGAGGATGATGCTAGTGAGAAATGAAGGGTGATGAGAATGGTATATATGGTATTAAAGATTACTTTTTTTTAATGAAAGAAAGAATATTGATTAGTAGTACTAGTGTCACTTTCTTTATGTATCTTTCTTGTACCTAATGTGTCCATTCTATGGAAGATGTGTTGGTTGCAGAGTCTCCATTGCCTTTAAGCTAAGCTTCCTCTTCTTTTTTTTACCAACAACCATATGCACATTCTCTCTCTCTTGTTAGTATGCCAGCTTCTTTGCTTAAGCTTTTACTTTGGTTGGGATTTTTTATTTTTTGTCAAATTAGTCCCCAATGTTTTCAAATGTTGTGTCAATGGTCCTTCACTTTTGAGAGTTACTATTTTGAATCATTAGTTTAAGATGTGTTTTTTTGGTTCAAATCATGATTAGGATAAAAGAGTTTTGCTCTTTACTAATGCTTTCCAAAATTATTTTCTAAATTGGAAAAAAAAACTTGTTGATTGGTGTCTAGGCTTCTCCATTTGTCCTCAAAAGAAGCTTTTTAATGAAAATATTTGTGGAAAAGTTTACTAAAAAGGTTTACTTTTTTAACAAGTCAATTTTATGTCAAGTGGAAGAGCCATATTAATTTATAATTTGGAAAGAAACTTGTTTGGAGTATATTTTTAACTTTTGTCATTAAAATAAGTTTTTATTTAATGAAAATTTTGGTAAGAACATTGCCTAATAATTTTTTAAAAGGTAAAGTCATTGTTATAGATGCATAGAACCTTTACTTTTTTTTTACATGAGCAAAAAAAGAAACTTAGAAAGGAAATAACTCAACAAAGTTTTTTTGGTTTTTTTGTTTTGTGGTTTTGGATGAAGAGATCTAGGGTAGTTGAGTTAAATAGTGTTTTTTAACCGCTTTCTCGATATTTTTTCATTTATTTGGGATATTATCGAACTTGGTTTAACCTTTGTAAATTATACTAAGTGGATGCCTAATTGGGGGGGGGGGGCATCTCCTTAAGGGTGACTTGGGTTAGTCTATCAACCTGAAAACTTTAGTATAACTGTCGTTGTCTCAATTGATGGGAGGAGGATTAATCAATGAGAAAAAAACTTTACTTTATGCAAACAATACACTACAAGATTGAAGTTGCACTATTGCCTCTCCCCCCATCAAGTTAATTATATTCCTTTATACAAATGATTATAAAAGAGAAACTCTAGTCTTTTTCAACTACTTTGTGACTATTTTTTTTACACCATTCACAAGGCACAAGTTATGCCTTAGAAGGCAAAAAAATATTCGCAAGGCGTAATTTCTACAAAACTTATGCCTTATGAAATTAGGTCATAGTTGTTCGTGTGGCAGCCAAAGGTTACAACCAGCAATAGGGTATAGACTATGATGAGACATTTCGTCCAGTTATCAAGATGACATCAAGGGCGATTAGGTGTGACTTGCTTGATAAGGGAAAGAGAATAACTGTAATCCTTGAATTTTCATTAAATAAGAAGTAGAGACAAAAAACAGAAAACTACTTATTTGAAGGGCAAAACTTAAAAATCACCCCGAAATAAGGGCAATCCGTACAAAAACTTTTTTAAAAATTTCAACTATTTTTCAATTACTTTGCAAAGGTTAGCATAAATTGCATGGTTGGCCTAATATGAATAGTAAAACAACATTGCTTGATGAAATAGCAAACATTGCAAGACATTATTCCTTTTTGTTTGCTATAAGATTGTTTTGCTAAACATTCACCAAATCAATTGTAATGAATTAAGTCAACTATTTGAGAAAGACATTTACAATTAACTTTGAAATGGATATTATATTTGAATTGCCAACAATAAATATGTCTAGAGGATGCTTGGGCTGCAAAGTACTTCAATTTGAAGTCACCAATAAAATAAGTCATAGAAGGTGTAGATAGAAAATTAACAATTGATGGTTCATCTTTCCGATAGGTAAGTTCCTCCTTTGTTATAAAATCCTACCAATACAACAATGAAAAAAAACTCTCTTTTTTTTCCTTTTAGTAAAGGTGGTGTCTAAGTCAGCACGACATGCATAGCTCGATCGAATACCTACAACCTCTCACCAGCCTGTAGAGGTAAGGGATAACTTTGTTCACTATGACCAACATATGTGAGATAGTTCTATTCACTCTCAACTTAGACATAGAAATGAAGAGTCTATACCTTGAATAAATCAGTAACAACGACCCCATTAAGAAGGTGAAATTGCGCCTGAAGCCATTAGACCGAGGGCACATGGGCAGCACACTATGCCCAACTAGGGATGTGGTGATGTTGTGGTGTGGATCTTGGCCACGAGTGTGCGGTTGGTCCTACATGCGAGTCCACAACCTCTACTGGGATTTGTACCCTATTCTTCCACAGTCCATACTCCATACAACCTTAATTGACCAATAGGTCACACCCCTGGATGCTTAGAGAATATTCATATTCGTCGCGTAAACATCATGTGAAATATAAGTATATAACAAGTGAAGGAAAGCTCAAACTTACTTCAACTTCACCTATTAAATGTTTACTACAAAAACTGAATGTTCCTTGCTACTGTTATAGACACTACACAAGTGTACTTCCTATTACAGGCTTGTATGTGACTAAATTCTATACAAGACAGATATCAGGGTGCATCTCTCACCTTTCTCTTGAGAATTATATGCATTGAATTATCTGCTAATAACCCCTTATAATGAAATTTCATCTGATGCTCAAACACTGGCTGAAACTTCAGTTGCTGGTTTTTCCTTTTTCTTGGGTTGCTCAGGAGCTTTCTGTACAATAGCCTTATTCGGTACCAAAACTATGAAGACGTTCCTATCCCTGAAATTCTTGTTCTCCTCGGTTGCAAGCTGTGAATAGCACCATAATATAGACGTTAATTAGCCAGAGAGGGAAAAGACTAATCGAGAAACACGCTTAAATCGTTCATTTAGTCATGTATGCACCAAAGTTATTCTTTGATCTACTGATCTTGAGTAACAGTTAAAATATTGGATTTCAAATCCCAACTTATGTTGTTTACAGTGTTCGATTATTATCCATTACTCCTTGTTTACTTTTTCCACAAATATTTTCATCTGATGTGATGATTGAATGCCTCTAAGAAAGAATCAATAGTGCTGTAGTCATGATCTAGCAGATAAGATTCATAGCCATCTTCGTTTAGTATCGAAAATGGCAAGACTTTCAGAATTACCCATACCTTCTCATATATGTTTTCATATAAAAGGACCAGGTTGTGATCATTAGTGTTCACGCTTTTAAACCTATTCACATCTTCTGGATACTGCAGGCACAGCGCATCATGACTAATATTTACTTTTTGCGCGAGAAAAAAAAATCATGCTTACCTCACCAACATCATTCTGAAAACGCCTAAGTAGCTCAATAGCATTATTTCTGAACTCATTTTCACGGCCTTTTAAGTTCACTATGATTTTTACCTGCAGGAAGTACCAATAAATAACATTTAAACATTAAACCACCAGATTCTCTAAAGTCATTGCATGCTGAAAATACATGATTCCGAGCTACCTTGTCACCATCTTTCAAGAACTTCTGAGCGGCTTTCAAACGCACTGAATAATCGTGAGAATCAATATTATAACTGCAATATCAAAAGAAACCTTCAAATACCAGAAATAAGACCAAAATAAACAAAAGTGGGAAAACAGGATATAAACAATGTACCATACCACAACATATTACAGTAAGGATATTGGTCTTTTACTTCAGAGAAACATTAACATTGAAATGGTTACCGCGTGTTAAACCTAACAACAGAAATAACTTTTCTTCCTGATAAATTCAGTCTTAACTAGAATGCTGAGAACTACAATATTAGAAATTCCCCTTTTCACCATTTTTTCACGAGACCCTTATCATTCTTTCTTTTTTTGGTACATTGGAAAAGATAAGGCCCCTTATCACCATTAGGAAAGTGTATGAACACAGGGAACAGTTCATGCACTTTCTTTCATTGGCCAAAAAAGTAGTAAGTAGATGAGACAAACCGTTTATGCATTCAACATAGTCCAATGGAAGACAAAATTAGGGACACCTCCCAGATTTGATGGATGAACATATAGAGGTCTCATTATTTTGCATTTGTATGTAAGGCACTCATCCACAGAATGCACAAAAATACCATATAAAGTATAGAACAACTTTAATACTGAACCACCAAAAAAAAAGAAGGAAGAAAATATGGCCATAGTATCTAACTTTTCACTGAGTAGCCATCTAATGAAGGGACGGAACCATAAAAAGCTAATAATTTCTCAATAAATACCAGTGCTAAGTATACATGATATGGAACCTTACCCCATTTTGAGCTCCTTCAAATCCATGCGGCTGGCTGTCATCGGAAAAAAATTGTTGGTAAAAGGAAGTTACACGGGGTCTCTTGTTTCAAAAGAAAAAAAAACTTCTAAAAGGCAAGACATGTACCAGCATTTTTCTTTTGCTGCTCCTTTTTCTTCTTTTGCAGTTCATACTTATACTTACTGGCAATAATAAAGCAAAATATCAGCGTGTTAGTGTTTAGCAAATTCAAAATGATAAGAAAACCATGACCAAGATACTCCTTGCATCTAGTCAGCATATAAATTATCTAAATCAGTATGCAAGATAATAACTTGCGCTAAGACGTAATCTTCAAGCAAAAATGACACAGTGCATACCTAGGCTAACCCACCTAATTCAAGCAAAATGGTATGCTTTTGAAACTTGCTTGGTTTTATATTATGTTCACAGCTAAACACAAGCATGGATTCGTAGTTTAACAAATAAAAAGGAATCAAAAGTCAAGCTCAAGTAGATTGGTCTCTGTTATCTGTTTGAAATACCAGATCTCCTAAGGACAAGTGTGCTACAATGTAATTAAGCTTGGTCTGAACTTTGATTCTAGAAAGGCATTATGATCAATCATATCAAACAGGAATAATGCACAACCAATTTGAAGCCTAAACAAATGAAAAAGAAAATGGAAGAATGATGACCAATAGAAACTCTCCCTTCCCTTACTTTTCTTATTGAGCCGTCTTGAATATTGTCTACTTCCCTAAAAAGTAAAGTTTTGACAGAAATATATAACTCAAAAGATTACATGATTTTCACTCTTTCAAATCTACTTCTCTATTCTATTTCCAATAACACAAATATCACTATACAACTATAAGAATAGTAAACACTCTTAAATCTTATACTAGTAAAACTAGGACTAATGAAATGGAACAAAGGGCACAACAATTATTCCTATTTGTATATCGGTTCCACAATTACTTCTATTAGATGTGTCAAGCAGCAAATTACGACCTTAAATCACTCATACAGCTAATACTCCGATTCCCCGTGTAGGTGATTAGATCATTCCAGAAATCAAGAAGTATGTATCATAATCGAAATTCAGAGAAAAAACACTTCTAATCGATATATCTTACTTGTAATCCATAATTTTGACGACCGGCGGATCTGCTTCTGGCGATAGAATCACCTACAGATATCCACCAAATGAAACAATAACATAATCAAACCAATATTAACATTATCATAACCAATATTCTGGATAAGCTACTCCTCTAGATAAGCATAATATTCTTTTCAGTTTCTTATTCCTGCATCATATTCCCTTCTAACTTCACCTAATAACCTGAAGCAATAGTATTCGATTCTTCCTGCTACCCACCCATTCCCCCAACCAGTACATTGTATACACTCTTCCTATCAAGATTGATCGTTCCAGTCAACTTTGCCTAGTTTAACACTTAATACCTGCTATATTTTGGCCATCTCATGAATAAAATTGTTTTCTTGACTCCACGTTTACCATTCAATACAAGATTAGTAGCACAAATGAGGCAAATTAGAAGACAACATTGCCACATTTGACGGATAGTTTATTCCCACATAATCACAAAAGTTGAAAAAAGATTTTAAAAATCAGTCTTACAGAAACATACCAAGTCAAGGCTTGCATCCTCAGCTCTCTGAAGAGCTTCCATTTTCGACACTATCCCCAACTACATAACAAAAACCAATCAGGGCGTAAATATCAATAATCAATAACAACTTTGAAACCAACACAACAAGCAAATATGAAATCGGACTAACCATGTTCTGCTTATCATCAATGAGCCTAACCTTGTCTGACCTATTTCAAAACACCACAATAATAACACTAAAAAGTTAACATCTTTCAAAAAAAAAAACATATAATTGAAACCAAACACAAACATTTAGCATCACAAAAACCAAATAAAACCAAAAACGAAACAAAAAGGTTAAGAATTTAGCGTAATGTTACACAAGCTGAGTGCACAGCAACTACACAAGAACATGTAAATACCTGATAGTGGAAAGTTGAGTTCTTCGTCTTTCAAAACACCACAAGGAACGCTAAAAAATTAACAACAACAACATACCCAGTGTAACCCCATGGGTCCGGGGAAGGTACTCAGACCTTACCACTAACAAAATAGGAAGGTAGGGAGGTTGTTTCTGATAAAAGTAACATCTTCAACAAGAAAAACAATACTTTTGAACCCAAACACACACATTTAACATCAAATTAACCAAGAAGACCAAAAACCAAACAAAAAAGGATAAGAATTTAGCATAATGTTACACAAGCTGAGTGCACAACAATTACACAATAAAGGGGCATCCTAGTGCATTTAAGCTCCCGCTATGGGCGGAATCCGGGAAAGGGCCGAACCACAACGGTCTATTGTATAGAGTCTTACACTACATTTATGCAAGATTCTGTTTCCACAACAACTACACACGAACATGTAAATACCTGATACATGAAATATCAAGTGCCTCATCTTCCACAGAACGTAGGGGCGGCCCGAATCCTCCTCTACCACCTCTGCCTCCATATCGGGCGGAGACAGTAGCAGAGTAGTAGATATGGGATGAGCAAGAATGGAACTCATGAAAGTGAAATCCAAGCCCAAAAATGGAAGAATTAAGGGATTAAAGGAAATAGGTGTGAGGAATTAACATCTTCAACAAAAACCCAATACAATTTAAACCCAAACAAACACATTTAACATCACATTAACCAAATAAAACCAAAAAAGATAAGATTTTTAGCATAATGTTACACAAGCTGATAGATACCTGATAGATGAAATATCAAGTGCTTCATCTTCCTCAGAACGTGGGGGCGGCCTGAATCCTCCTCTACCACCTCCGCCGCCGTATCGGGCGGAGATAGTGGCGGAATGGTAGATAAGTGAAGAGCAAGAACGAAGCTGAGGATTATGAAATCGAAGCCCAAAAATGGAAGAATTAAGGGAAGGGAGGAAAAGGGGTTTGTTGGTTAAGGGTTTAGAGGAAATGGGTGTCAAGGTGAAGGAGGTACTAGTGGTGAGACCCGCCATGGACGATGGGGGTGGGTGGTGTTTACAGAGAAGGAGCTAACACAGAGTGTGGTGGATCTTATCCATAGATGCTTTGTTCTTGAGGTTTGGCTTAACTTTTTTTTTTTTCCTCTTTTGCTCTATTTATATGGTTGATAATTCTTGTTGGCACCAAGACACCTTTGTTTTATGATTTTAGAGTTTACGGGTGAAAAATATACTTAGTTTATTTCGATTTTTTAATTTTATAGTTGAATTATTATGTGTGTAATTTTTTTAGCTTAACTATCATTCACTGTCATGAGCTTATTCTGAATCAGCTAAACGCTAAAGAAAAAAGTTACTTAATTAGACAAACATCTCTATCATGTCAACTAACTCTTATTATACTTTAAAATAATTACATAATCTTTCGCTCACTCTTCCGTCTCCTCCCTTTTTTCTCGCTCACTCTTTCTCTCCTCGCTTTCCCCCTCTTTCTACTCCCCCTCCCTTTCTTGCTCTCTCCCTCTCTCTATCTTTATCTCTCTTCCCTCATTGTGCTCGGTGGCGATGACACTTAGAGGCAATTGATTAATGTATCAATTTACTTACATGTATTTATATATGTTACATTGGATACATTGTTCTAGTTTGCTCTAAATACATTGTGTTCAATACGTAATACACTAGATATTTGATATTAGATACACTAGTGAAATTAATGTCGGATATATGGGATGTAATTGATTTTGAACATTGATATTGGACACACATGTACATGTAATTGTTAAATACAAATACATAGAAGGACAGGAACGGGAGAGGGACAGAGGCTCAAATACATGTGAATCATGTTTTGAATATAGTGCATATGGAACAAATTTCACCTATTTTGACTTGTGTATTTTAAGATACATGTATTTGTTTCATTAGATGCATATATCTAAAACAACATTTTTTTGAGGAAAAGTGTAATTTGCACCAATAATAGTGTGTTTTGTGTTGCTTGCCCAACATTAATGGGTCAGTTGGTAGCTAGATAAGAAACAAGTTATTCAAGTATTAATTTTTGTATAACTTATACGACGTTCTGTAGATAAATACGAGATAAGTGATTCATGTATAAAATTAATATGATGTTTGGTTGACAATTTAGAAAACCACATATATAACTAACACATGTATAACTTATGAGAGAATCTATTATTATTTTATGCAAGATAGCTAATAAATGTATAACTAATACATGAATAATTAACTCTTGCATAACTAATAACTACATAAAATAATAAAGAGAAATATTGAAAACACCTCTAAACTCAAGGCACATTATTAGTTTTATTCCTGAACTACTGACAACCTTAAAAACATCTTTTTACTTGACGAACTAATAAATACACCCCGATCTTGCAACATGAGTGAAATACATTCTTAAATTCTCGCTAAGAGTGTGTTTGGTATGAAAGGAAAACATTTTCCAGAAAAATGTTTTCCAATTTCCTCATGTTTGGTTGGGTTAAATGTTTTCCAAATCAACTCATTTTCTTCAAATGTAAGGAAAATGACTTCCCTTCAAAACTTAAGGAAAACATTTTTCAAAACTCTCTTCCGGGGGGGGGGG
>JAJOOS010002081.1:0-24502 GCA_029582725.1 Solanum chiquidenum
GGAAGGATCAAGTTTCTTAGGGTTTCAAGCTTGTTTTGAGGTAGGTGATGGTTGTGATTCTATGATTGTGTGATGTATGTTTGTTCTTGTTTCATTATAATACTTGTATGTATATGAATGTTGTATTATTGATCACACTTGTTGTAAATGAGATAGAGGAATGATGAATGCCATGAATCATGACTAAATTGTATGAACTTGAGAAGATACTTGTGATTGTGATTGTGGTGTGTTAAATGGATCGGTTGCCACGTTCCGGCATAACTAATTGGGATCGGTTGCCACGTTCTGGCATAATTATGGGACCGGTTTCCACGTTCCGGCATGAACATTGAATCAGGTACCACGTTCCGGTATGCTAATTGTTTGGCTTTGGGTTCCATGAGAGGAGCAATGACTTGTCATATTGTGTATCTTGAGAAATGTGAAGTTGTTTGTTGTTCATAAATGTTGATAATATTGTATATGTTCGATTTTTGCATGTGATTATATTGTTGTAATGACTTATATATGTTGCACTTAGTGGGATAGCCGCGTGATCCTACTAGTACATTGTGGTTGTGTACTGATACTGCACTTGCTTTTTCTTTGTTGAGTACATGGAATCTTCAAGCGGCTATTGACAGACCTCACTTACAAGATCAGTGATCGTTCGAATTCAAGGGTGAGCCAATTCTTCCTGGCTGCCATGGGTTCTCTTTCGTCTATGTCCCCCATTTCGGACTTAGACTTTTCTAGCTAGTTTGTTATTAGTTCATTAGTTTGGGGTTGTATCCCTTCTTGTTTAGACTTTTGGTTAGTTATTAGATGTTTTGGTACATTGACTTTCAGGTTCTAGGTTATTTCTTCTGCATTGTTTAGTTCATTGTTAGACATTTGTTGGAGTTTATGTGAACTCCCTATTTCTTTCCTTAGTATTTAACTTGCTTCCGTAACTTAAATGCTTTAGTTTTTCGTTTAGTTGTTTGGTTTGGGTTGTAGTAGTGGTTCTCCCACCGGAGAGTTACTGTGGGTGCCAATCACGACGGTCTGGGTCGTGACACAATACTAACAATTTAATGATTTTAAATAGTGAACAATATAATAGTAATAATAAATTATGATACATAAAATTTATTTGTTGTGTCTATTCACATAGAATTAGTTATGGGGTGGGGGTGGGTTGGAGTGGGGAGGGGGAGAGGGGAAGGGGGAGGTAGAGGGAAGACATTTCATTAATGAGGAACAATATGATAGTTGAACTTTTGTATGATTTAATATGCTCGAACAAGATGTCACAATAAAAATATTAAAAATATTTTTTTATTATTATATACGCATTACGTGGATATTTATACTAGTAACACATATATAGAAAAATGATGGAGAAAAGACCATAATTAAAATTTTAAAAAATACATTCTCTCATACTCATTTTAATATTATGTCAAACACATACTTCCTCGATTTTATTGTTTGTGTTGAAAGCTGCATTTTATTTAGTTGCTTATGTCGAATCTGACCTTTTTATATTTGACCCTCCCCCATCCACTTATTTTTGAATACTATTAGTGTGCTTACTTATATTTTTGAGCCCCCTCGACGAAAATCATGCCTATGCCTTGAAGTTTGCAATATTTGCAATACTTTGGCATGTCATCGTATATGAATTTTATCCATGTTGAGATGATTTCCCCAGAATATGT
Organism: Solanum chiquidenum; assembly: GCA_029582725.1. Taxonomy (NCBI): domain Eukaryota; kingdom Viridiplantae; phylum Streptophyta; class Magnoliopsida; order Solanales; family Solanaceae; genus Solanum; species Solanum chiquidenum. The sequence continues at coordinate 1,686 of JAJOOS010002081.1, forward strand.
CTTCTTAACTCCAACATTGATCCATTTGAGAAATTCTTTCAATAAGTCAACTTCAACCTTTACCTTGACAAAACTAGGGCTAGATTTACTTATTGTAGCCATGACAATATGAAACGGTTTCCCACTGCTTTGGCCATCGTAAACAAGGATTCTTTAACGAAAAAGCTAGGTGATAGGGATGAAAAAGAGATCCACTCTAAGGCAGTAGTAGTTTCCGCCTCTGGGTTGAACTAGGGTTCCCACTTTAGAGGTCACATATGATATTATATTGGTCTTTAGCCTTCAAAAAATATGTCGGTTTTGACATGACATGTACGTAATCTTTCATATTGGTAAGACGAATTAGTATGTGTCTATCACTCAAGAATCCTTCCTTACATTCAAGCTTGAATCTCACATCGTAAAGGACCAATTTACAAATCTTTTCTAGGTTTGACCAGCCGTAAGAAAAAATTTCAGTTATGGCATACTGTAAACCTTCTTTAATGATCATGATCTGAACCTCTTCTTCCTCCCATAATACAGTTGGGTTTTCATGGATGTAAGTAATATCTTTGATAGGGATAGGAATTGTGATTTTGTCTTCTACTTTATTAAAAGTCGTTGCATAGTTCAATGGTGATTTTGGTGGTGGTTCACCAGCATGGAACGTAGGCTATCTATCGCTGGCGTTGCCAATGACGCCTACCAGCGAAGTTAATGTGATGAAAATTTAGGGATTTGGTACGAATTACTTTGGTTGGTCATCATTAATGGAATACCAAAATATGGTAACACATAGGTTGGGCAGAGAAAAGAAGAAGAAAGTTTAATTAGGACAAAGTTTATATAAGTTGTAGAAACATAAAAAAAAAAGAAAAATACTAATGAGTCGTTTGAATGCACAGTGTCCCCTTAATGAAATTATTCCCCTATAGTATCTGAGGTTTGAATTGGAATATATCCTCTCAGGATAGAACGATTTTATTCCCCACGATATTAATACCCAAAACAATGGTGTCAACGAACCACTCAACGACCGTAAAGTACACGAATAAAAGTTTGTGCAGAAGAAGAAGAAGAAGTCAGAAATTTCTTAAGTGAAAAATATGAGGAGTCATAGGTATTTATAGCCAAGAAGCACTGGTTCCGAATGGTTGCAACCTTTGAGAACCACACGACCATTCATGAAAGTTTGCAACCTTTCAAACGGTCATGGTTATTCCTGAAAGTTGCAACCTTTTAGAACAGTCATCTCCAACGGTGGGAAATTCAAATAAAAAAGGAAATATGTTTTAAATCACTCTCTCGATCGGTCATTTTCCAAAGCCGAAGCCTAAGCCGAGCGAGCGACGACAACGGCGTGAGGCCCCCCATCTTTCCAATCCTTTTTACAACTAATAGAAGTGTTTCTCTATTTAAACACTTCAATTTTTATTTCCACCACCAATGAGGGAGAAATTCCTTTTTACTAAAGCAAAAGAGAACCTTTAAAATTCAATTTTTCATCTTTGCTCCATTTCCCATTAACTCTTGCTATATACCCAATAATCCCCCACAGGAATGGGGAATGATTATAACATAAAGGAATACACGGGCGTGTGTATACTTTACATGCAAGGATCAATTGCATCTGGATTAGTAGGTTTTCCGTTGAATTTTCCATAGTAAACATATGTCGGATATACTCGGTCAATCAATAGATGTGATATCTTTGAAACGTCGAGCTTTGGTGTATACCTAGACAACCATATGTCACAAAATTAACCCTATACCGTTTATGGTTCTTACAGTTGTGTTCATTTCAGCCATGAACACCTCATGATTTCATGAGTGTATAAAGAGTAGGCTTTTTACAATAATTCTCTTTGAAGCGGCTTACACTTCACACTCACATAAGTGATTTCTAACCTTGTCATCGGGTAGATACACTATTTGGTCAAGTCTGCAAAAAATAACAAATCATTAAAAAAACTTCAAGCTTTATTAACTCATTAACAAGCCTTACTATTTTAACCTTGTTCCTAAACATTGTCTTCATTATGAGAATGGATTGAGTTGATTGACAATGTCGAACCGTTAGTCACAACTTTGTTTTTCTCCTTGAACTTAGCTCTTGGGATCTCTAGTCCGCTAGGTAGAGTTACTGCCATGATGACTTGTCCTAAGCCGTAAATCCATCTCTTAGATGATCTTTCAACTGCCTCTCTCACTAGGCCTTTTGTTAGTGGATTTGACACATTATCTCTTGACTTCACATAGTCAATTGTGATGATTTCACTACAGAGCAGTTGTCTTACAACATTATTTCTCCGTCGTATATGATGAGACTTCCCGTTGTACTTGCCCTACCTATTGCTGCTTGACTATCACAATGTATGCATATAAGTCGCACAGGTTTGGGCCAGAATGGAATGTCCTTTAAGAAATTCTAGAGCCATTCAATTTCTTCACCATCCTTATCTAAGACAATAAATTCAGATTCCATTGTGGAGCGAGCGATACATTTTTGTTTGGACGATTTCCAAGAGATTACTCCTCCACCAAGTGTAAACACATAACCACTTGTGGATTTTACTTCATTTGACTCGGTGATCCAATTTACATCACTATAGCCTTTAATCACGTCATGATATTTATTATAGTGCAAAGCATAATGTTGTGTATGTTTCAAATATCTCAACACACATTTCATTGTCATTCAGTGAGTTTGATTAGGATTAATAGTGAACCGACTCAGCTTGCTAATAGCACATGCTATATCTGGTTGCGTACAATTCATAATATACATCGAACTTCCCAACACTCTTGCATATTCCAATTGAGAGTCACTTTCACCTTCATTCTTTTGAAATGTAAAACTTATATCAATTGGAGTTTTGACATCGTTAAAATTCAAGTACTTGAACTTTTCCAATACTCTTTCAATATAATGAGATTGAGACAAAGGCTAGTCCTAAAGGAGTTTTGAGAATCTTGTTCCCTAAGATCAAATCAGCAACTCCTAATTCTTTCATATGGAACTTGTTGGAAATCATGCGTTTAGTAGCATTTATATCGTCAATATCCTCACTCATAATTAACATGTCATCAACATACATACAAACAATGACTTCATGATTTGGAATATTTTTAATGTAAACATATTTATCACATTCGTTAATCATTAATCCATTTGCCAACATTGTTTGGCCAAATTTAGCATGCCATTGTTTGGGTGCTTGTTTGAGCCCATAAAGTGACTAAACAATTCTGCACATTTTCTCTTCTTTACCTGGAACTACAAACCCCTCAGGTTGTTCCATGTGAATTTCTTCCTCCAACTCTCCATTTAAGAAGGTTGTCTTAACATCCATTTGGTGTATTTTAAGATCATGCACTGCCGCTAGGACTATTAACATCCTAATAAATGTTATCCTTGTTACTGGAGTGTATGTATCAAAGTAATGCAGACCTTCTTTTTGTTTGTACCCTTTGACTACAAGTCTAGTCTTATGTTTGTCAATAGTCCCATCAACTTTCATTTTCCTTTTGGAGATCCAATTTAATCCTAAAGGTTTATTTTCTGGAGGAAGAACAGCCAATTCCCAATATGGTTACTCAAAATTGATTCGATCTCACTATTGACTGCTTCTTTCCAATAAGTTGACTCAGACGAAGACATCGCTACTTTAAATGTTTGAGGCTCATTTTCAAGCAAGAATGCCACAAAATATGGTCCGAAAGAAGTGGATTTCGGTTGACGATTACTACGACTGGGATCCTCGTTAGGTAGTGTATTTTCTGTTGATTTTTCCCATAATCGTTTAGGTCTTTCACTTGTCGACTCACATTTATTTTTTATATGGATAAATGTGTTCACATAACTCAACATTATCTGAATCAATTACCGTATTAACATGAACTCAGCTTTGTGAACCAAAAACAAATAGGCCTTACTGTTCACAACATACCTAATAAATACACAATCCACTATTTTAGGTCTTATTTTCACCCTCTTGGGTAAATGAACCTCTACCTTGGCTAAACACCCCCACACTTTGAAGTATTTCAAGTTGGGTTTCCTTCCGTTCCATAACTTATAAAGAATCAATTGTGTTTTGCTATGGGGTACCCTATTGAGTATCTTGTTAGCCATAAAGATAGCTTCCCCACACAAGTTTCGCGGTGAACCACAACTGATTAACAAGGCATACATCATTTCCTTTAATTTTATGTTCTTCCGTTCTACCAATTTGTTTGATTGTTGTGTATAGGGTGCAGTAGTTTGATGAATAATACTATATTCCAAACATATCTCTGAAAAAGTAGATTTGTATTCTCCACCCCTACCACTCCAATCATTTTTATCTTTCGATTTAATTGATTCTTCACTTCATATTTTTTGTATTTCTTATATGCATCAATTGCTTCATCCTTACTATTAAGAAAATATGCATAACAAAATCGAGTGAAATCATCAATAAAAGTTATAAAATACATTTTCCCACCGCCAGATGATATTGACTTCATATCGCATACATCTGTATGAATTAAGTCTAAAGGATTTGAGATCCTGTCAACAAACTTATAAGGATGTTTAACAAACTTACATTCAACACAAATTTCACATTTCGATTTATCACACTTGAAGTCAGGCAATACTTATAAAGTAATCAATTTCCGCAAGGTTTTGTAATTTACATGTTCCAAACGGGCATGCCATAAATCATTTGACTCCAATAAGTAAACAGAAGCAAAATTCTTATTAATACTGTTAATAACCATTACATTCAGTTTGAAAAGGTCCTCAGTGAGGTAGCCCTTTCTTAAGAACATCTCATTCTTACTTATTACAACTTTGTCACTAACTACGACACACTTAAACCTGTTCTTAACGAGCAGTGCAACAGAAACTAGATTCTTCCTAATAGTAGGAACGTGTAGAACATTGTTCAAAGTCAACACCTTGCCGGATGTCAGTTTCAACATTACTTTCCCATTTCTTGCAATCCTTGTTGTTGTTGTGTTCCCCATGAAACCATCTTCATCGAACTCAGCAGGAGTATACGTCGCAAAGGCTTCTTTTGCAGAGAAAATATGTCGAGTGGCACCTGAGTTGAGAAACCACTCAACTAATAGTAGGAACGTGTAGAATATTGTTCAAAGTCAACACCTTGCCGGATGTCAATTTCAACATTACTTTCCCATTTCTTGCAATCCTTGTTGTTGTTGTGTTCCCCATGAAAACATCTTCATCGAACTCAGCAGGAGTATACGTCGCAAAGGCTTCTTTTGCAGAGAAAATATGTCGAGTGGCACCTGAGTTGAGAAACCACTCCTAGGGATTTTCAACTAAGTTGCACTACAAGATCATTGCACATAGGTCATCTGCGTCTTCCATCTCCTCCACGATGTTTGCTTGACTTTTGCCTTTGTACTTGTCCTTTCTTGGAGCACGACAGTCAGAAGACTTGTGATCAGCCTTACCACAATTGTAACAGGTTCCTTGAATTTCTTTTTGGCCTGTTATGACTTCTGTCCATTGGACTTCTTTCTCTTCTTGCCTTTGGTGGGAGCTTCTTCAACAATATTAACTCCCATTATTGTCTAACTCCCATGAAACTTCTTTTGGACGGTCTTGTTATCTTCCTCGATCTTGAACCGAATCACAAGACCTTCAAGCTCTATTTCCTTGCATTTGTGCTTTAAATGATCTTGAAGTCGTTCCATGAAGGAGGTAACTTCTCAATCATTGCAGCTACTTGAAAGGCTTCATTAACTATCATGTCCTCAGTGTGGTCAGATCATGGAAAATAAGTTGAAGCTCCTGCACTTGTGATCCAACAGTTTTACTATCTTTCATTTTATAGTAAAAAAACTTTGCGACCACAAACTTCTTCAAGCATGCATCGTCTGTACTATATTTCTTCTTAAGTGCATTACACAATTCTTTTGAAGTTCTCAATGCACTGAAAACATTGTATAAGTCATCCTCTAAAGCACTTAAAATGCAGCCCTTATATAGGAAGTCTGCCTGTTTGCATGCTTCAATAATCATGATTTTTTCTCTGTCTGGCGTATCAATAACATGCTCTGGAGTTTCTTCATTGGTAAACTTCTGCAGACTAAGAGTGGAAAGCTAGAAAAATATTTATTGCTGCCATCTTTTGAAATTCACATCAGAGAATTTTTCCGGTTTCTCTGTTGGTGGTACAACAGTTCGGGTTGGTGCAACAACAACCCCCGAAGTCGTAGCATTTTCAATTGCCATTTCTGATAAATAAAAATCGATACAACAGATTCAGTAAGCAATAACTTAAATTGCAAACTTAATAGGAGTATAAAACCACAAAGGTCTTTGTCTCCACCAGAAACACAAATTAACAATTAAAATATAATTTCCTAAAGATTTTTATGCAATCTATATATTCTAAAAAATACTACTGATAAAAAAAACTTTGCAGAAACAGTAAATTTCCAAAGTTTAAATCACGTAGTGAAGAACATAAATTAATTATCAAAAACTAATTACTGTAAAATGTACCAGAATCTGTAACAGACGTATGAAAGAAAATTTAAAGAAAATCGAGCCTACAGAATGCATAGTGTCCCCTTAAAGAAATTATTCCCCTCTAGTATCTGAGGTTTGAATTGGAATATATCCTCCCAGGATAGAATGATTTTATTCACCACGGTATTGATACCCAAAACAATGGTGTCAGCGAGCCACTCATAGCAGTAAAGTATACGAATACAAATTTGTGGATAAGAAAAAGAAGTCAAAAATTTCGCAAGTGAATAAATTTGAGGATTCAGAGGTATTTATAGCCAAGAAAAATTGGTTCATAAAGGTTGCAACCTTTCAGAAACCACACGACCATTCATGAAAGTTTGCAACCTTTCAAACGGTCCTGGCCGTTCCTAAAAGTTGCAACTTTTCAGAACAGTCATCTCCAATGGTGGGAAATTCAAATAAAACGAGAATGATGTTTTAAAAAACTCTCTTGATCGATTATTTTCCAAAGTAGAAGCCGAGTGAGCGGCGATGACGACGACGCGAGAGGGGTCCCTCTTTCCAACCCTTTTAACAACTAATAGAAGTGTTCTCTATTTAAACACATCATTTTTTCTTTCCACCAACGATGAGGGAGAAATGCCTTTTTACTAAAGCATAAGAGAACCTTTGTACTATGTTTGGTAGGAATTTAAGGCCTATGTATAATTAATTCATGGATTAGTTATAAGCCCTACATGGTATATGATGTATACCTAATACCTTACATTTGGTGATATTTGGAATACATAGAATTTAATACCACGGTATAAATCTATGTAAAGCAAAAAAAATATCCGTCAAATTCTTTTAACGATTTTGTTTATTTTCTGTATTTTCTGTTTTATATTTGTACTAATAAATTTATTCAAATAAATTAGCTTACAAATTTTATTATTTAGAGAGAGTTGTTTGCTGTTAAATAAATCCAATACAAATCAATATAATATTTGAAATGTGAGTTGTTTAACATTTACTAATTAAAAAGGCAAATATATCACTACACAGAGTTTGAGATCTTTATTGAATGCAGTATTGTTGATATATTTATAAATCCAAACACCCGCATATGCTTGATGTGATACATTGTAGGTCTCTAAATGATGATTGACTAGGAAAATTCAATGGTAAATGCAAAATTCAGTTTACTATTAAAACATTAAGGGTTTTATTAATCATTTAATATATTTTCTTAAAAAAGTTGTTCTCAAATAAAATGGCGTTCAAGTGCAATCCAATAATATAATTCTAATTAGGAAAAATATTTATAGTCTAATTATTATAATAAGATCTATATCTACCGAGACAAAGAATAAAGGGCAAGTGAATCTATGATAATAAGGTCTATATCTATCGAGACAAAGAATGAAGGGAAAGTGAATCTATGGTTTTCCATTTTCAATACTTTTCTTCACTGCAAAAAAAGGAAAGAACATAAATTTCTAGGCTCCCCAAGTTATTTTAAAACACAATTTCCTATATAAAGTTGTTGGTGTTAAGACCAAAAATCACAATTTTACTTTCACAATTTCTTAGTGATAGTTAATTAGACATGAGAACAAGGATCAGCAAGGGTCCTCAAAGGGTTGACATGGTTAAAATGAAGAATGTGAGGAACTTACAAGTTGTGTTTTCTAAGCATCGTGCTAGTCTGTTAAGAAAGGCTAGTGAACTTTGTACGCTATGTGGTGCTGAAATTGCCATTGTGCTTGGTATTTTCCCCGGGCAATAAAGGATTTTTATCCTTTGGTCACCCTAGCGTGAACACGTTGGTGGAGAGGTTCCTTCGGAGGAACCTCCCTCCACCAAATAATGATGTCCACAATCAACAAATTGTGGATCGTAGAGAAACTGATATTCGTGAGCTCAATACCAAGCTCATGAACCTCGAGGGGGTTCTCCAGATGGAGAAAAATCGCGGAGAATCCCTTCGAGAAATTAGGAAGAGAGCTAATGGTCTATGGTGGGAATCTCCTACGGAAGAACTTAACTTATTCCAACTTCAACACTTGAAGAAGGCATTGGAAATTCTAATTATATATGTTATGTTCTTTGTCCATTGTCATGTTGCTTTTATCCGTTGAATTGGATAACACATAATCTCTTCTTTATCAACATATGTCAAGATATTACAAACTTCTGGAAAAAAAGTGATATGCATGTATTATCATATATCGCGCTAGAATTTATTTCTCCAATACTCTCGAGAAACTCCTCCAGATTACGTAACCCATGCAATATTAGTTACTCAAGCATCGGAAAATTATCATTACCCACTTCCCACCTTTGCAGATCTGCTTCTACAATTCGTAGATATTTTAATTTGTGAAACACAACATCTTCATTTAGTGTCCAATCTGTTCTAGCAAATGTATAAAACCGTTTGAGATTGGGTAAATTAGCCAACAAAGTTGTCACGATCCAGATCATCGTGATTGGCACCCACACTAACACTCCAGTGGGAGAACCACTACTACAACCCAAACCAAGCAACTAATCTAAAAACTAAGTCATTTAAGTATATGAAAGCAGAAATAATAGCTAAAACTGAAGTTCCCATAAACTTCAACAAAAGATCTAACAACTAACAATGCGGAAGAAATAACCTAGAACCTGAAAGTCAATGTACCAAAACATCTAACAATGAACTAAGTCTAAACAAGAAGGGATACAACCCCAAACTAATGAACTAATCAACTAACTAGAACATAAGTGTAGGTCTGAAAATGGTGGACATAGACGAAAGATAATTCCATGGCAGCCCGAAAAAATTGGCTCACCCTTGAATTCAAATGATCACTGATCTCCTAAGCAACGTTTGTCAGTAGCCGCTTGAAAAGGCCCTGTACTCAACAAAAATAAGAGCAAGTGCAGTATCAGTACACAACCACAATGTACTGGTAGGATCAAGCGGCTATCCCACTAGTGCAACATATGCAAGTCAAGATAACAATATAATCACATGCATTTAACGAACATATACAATATCATCAACATATACGAACAATGGACAACTTCACATTTCTCAAGATATGCAATTATATCAAATCATTGGTCCTCTCATGGAACCCAAACCCAAACAGTTAGCATACCAGAACGTGGTATTCGATCCCATAATTATGCCGGAACATGGCAACCGATCCCATAGTTATGCCGGAACGTGGCAACCGATCCAAGTTAGTTATGCCGTAATGTGGCAACCAATCCATTTAACACAGCACAATCACAATCACAAGTATATCATCACGATCATACATTTAAGTCATGATTTCATGGCAATCATCATTCATCTATCTTATTTACAACAAATGTTATCAATATTGCAACATTCATACATATACAAGTATCATAATGAAGCAAGAACAAACATACATCACACAATCATAGAATCACAACCATCACCTACCTCGAAACAAGCTTGAAACCCTAAGAAACTTGATCCTTCCCTTTCCTGATTCGTTTCGCTTGTTCTTGGTTTACAATCAATCAATATAATACGGGAATCAATAAACAATCATTAATTACCCGGATTACTAACAATTCTATGAACCCTAGATCAAACCCATGATCCCAATTATCTAAACTAGGGTTGTTTCCACCATAGAATCTATAACAAAACCCTCCCTCATCAATATTCATCCATTCTATTACGTTCTACGGATAGAAAAATGGATTCGGGGAGTGAAAAGCTTACTTTTAGCCTCAAGAATGGTGAAAAATGAGTAGGAGTCACCTGGGGTTCGTTCCTTAGCTCTAAAAGTTGAAAAGTGTATAATGAGGTTATTTAGGGGTTTAATAACGACTTTAATTTGTGTCTAGCCCGCCACGACGTCCATCACCCCGCTATAGCGGCAAATCCTAGCGCCAAAGCGGGTTACACGAGACATAGAGCTAATTCAAGAATTCCAAAATTCCAATTTCACAACACACTCTAACCCACAACACTCAGAAAATACCCTTACGCTAAGATTGATTTCGGGAGTTCTACTCACTCGAATTAAATTATGTAAAGTCGTACGGATTCTTTAACGAGTTATCTAACTACTTATGTAATCAAAAACACAGTAACTTCACCCGGTTGTTACCAGATTTCACTACACCTAAAAGACTCCGATTTTGTCAAAATCTGGACAAGGTTGGAAAAATCCAAATACTACGAAAAAGTTTTCTGGCCCCAAATTTCCCCCCGTTAGCTTTTCTATAACGACGGGAACATGTCTTTACAAAAGTCATGACTTCCCATGGTATACAAGTACCTTTAAGGAAAATATCCCTAAAGAAAATCATAATCGGGTCAATGGATTGTAAAATCTTTAACTATTTTAGATTCAGAGTTCTTCTTATGATTTCTGCAACAAAAGGAGACTAATGAAGATAAAGTATGTTCAAGTTATTTAGAAACAAAGGTTTTTCTTCAATACCATGATTTTCTGCCTCAAGAGGATTAGATATATATAGCGGCGTTCCAATATCCAAATGTCTTATCTCTGACATTTTCCAGATATATATCTCCTGGGAGCATCAACCCTGTCTATTTCTCTTCGAAGAATTATGGTTTGTATATTTCTCAATTCCTGCAGAAATATATCTCAAATGTACAAGCTGAGGTATTACATGAGAGAAATCATATTCAATTGAAAATACGTCCAATACCTTAAGCAAGGCAATCCCTAGATCCTCTAAGCAACTTCAACTGCAAAACATTTGTTTTGGAATATCTACTTGCATTGAAATAAAGGTGTGGATTATACCATTGCTATGTCGCATACGATAATCATGTTTCTCTTCAAGTGTAGATTGAAGGATCACTCGCCGTTGATCATATATGGATTTACTTAGGCATAGTAGGCGAAGAAGATCATGAATTTTCAAGTTCTTATCCTTCCTTTAGTCCTTCGTGTACAAGCCAAAATTAGACTTCTATCAGCTAACTCTTCTAGGTACTCCTATGCCACCACTTCTAACCTTTTATTGTTTCTAATCAAGTTGGGAACATTAATCTCTTTATCTTCAGGAAAACCTCCAAAGAAAGAATTGATTGAAACTGTTTGGATACAGTACCAAAGAATCAGTTCAGATTGTAACATCTCGCTTATTGAAAGAACTAGAATGAAGTTAAAAATTGGAAATAGTCATTTTTGGAAAGAAAATAAAAATCTGGAAAAATGTTAAGTATGTTAAGTTGGGTTTTTGTTCAACTTCAAATGACCATAACTCCTAGCTCAAGATGAGTTAGGTGTGTTTCTAGATATCATAGGAAATATCTTGGAATAATCTTTCCAACGTCGCTGATTTTGCTCAATTCCGAGTTTGTATGAGTGAGATATGCCCATTTGAAGTTAGGTTGTTCAAATAAGGAAAGTCTAATCCAGATTTTAGAAGGGCATTATGGTCTTTTCCATACCCCATGACTTAATTTCTTTTTTTGGTAATTAATTGGGATCTAAACTGATAGGATTCAATTTACGCTTTTACGATATTGAGTTAGGGTTTTAGAGAAGAGAAAAGAAGAAGAGAAAGGAGGAGAAGGAGAAAGAATCGTCAAGTTTTTCAAGAATCGCTTGTGGATTTCGTCAAGGGGTGATCCCTAAGAGGTATGTGAGATAACATAGCGTTGGGTTAGTTCACCCATGCGCCAATTATGATTATTTCATCAAATTTAAGTTCTTGAAAGCTTACAAATTGAGTTCTTGATGGATTTGTTGAAGTTCTATTGAATTTTTGATTCGTTGAAATTGTTGAGGAGTTGTTTGATATGAATCCATGATTTTAGGTGTGAATTCGATTAGAATCTTTCATATATTGAGGGTATAGTTTATTCTAAGTGTTTGGGGGAAAGAACTAAGACGAAATAGGGGGTTTAGAGAAGAAAAATGAAGAAGAAAAGTTGGAGTGCACCTAGGTAGGGGCCTGGGGCGCCGCCCCTCTCAAAGCCCCAAGAAGGGGTCTCTGAATTTTGGGCTCTGGGGCACCGATCCAGCCAGAGCACCCCACCCCAGCCTCTGAATTTGAAGGGCTGTCGCCCCGCGCCTCTCAGAGCGCCAAAGACACCAGTTCTTCCCATTTCTCCCCCATCTTTTCGTACTAGTTCCTTAGCAATGTACCTATGTTTTCTAGTTGATTCCATCACTCAAAGGTATGTATAAACATCATGAAATCATCCATAAATATGAGATCATGAACCTTGAATGCATAATCAAATTCAAGCAAAGTTAAGGTTAAAGTCAAGAGAAGTAAGAATCAAGTCAAGATGAGTTCTTAGAGTTTTCCATAAGTCTTTTCCAAATGTTTTAACCTTGTTTTAAGACTTAAAGTTCGAGTTGTGTAAAGAGTAAAAAGTAAGGATTGAAGTTCATTTCTTCAAAATTATATGGGGACTATGTATTCCCAAAGAGTTAAAATGTTTTCACATTTAAACAAGAAAAGGAAATCTTGATTTCCAAAGAGCCTTTGGGCTAGTTTTCAGAAAAGAGTAAAGGCTTTCTAAATTAAGTAAGAGGCTAAGTTTTATGCAATTATCTCAGATCACAGAAAGAAGTATGTTTTTAAACATAAGAGCTAGTATAATATTTTGGGAGTAGTATTAAACACTGATACAGGGGAGAGTTCAGACAACTCCCAGCCCCTATAAACCATGTAGCCATCATGGGTAGAAAAGGGTCATACTTTTTAGATGATTCCTTAGTGCTTTTAGCATAGACTAGTGGATCCACTTAGTAGTCAGGTTCTATACCCTCGACAAGTTATAGGACGGCCCTGGCAGCGTGAGGCAAAATGATGTATCATCACAATAGCTCTTATGTGATGGTTGTCGGTTAGAGAAACTCCCACAGAAGTATTTGTATTCTTATATACACAGTTTATATGTATTTTTCTATACATTTCAGAGTTATATTGTATCTTTGCATACACAGAGTATTATTGTATTTCTAAATACACAGAGTTGACATCCATGTTTTAAAATCTTTTCTTTATATTGAATTTACATTGTTGCTTTATATTGACATGAGTTTAGTTGAGTTGAGTTGAGCCAGGTAAGTTCGTCAGTCCCTTTGAAGCCTATGTCTTATTTTTGAATTCCCCTCGCATACTAGTACATTCAAAGTACTGATGTCATTTGGCCTGCGTCTTTTAATGATGCAGATACAGGTAACCAGGATCACCATCCAGCACTTCATTGATCCAGTTGAGCATTCAGAGTTTATGGTGAGCCTCTTTGCTTTCCGGAGGATTCCTTTTTATTGCTTTCAGTATTAGTTAGTTCGTTAGGATATCGTGGGTCTTGTCCTGACATCCATCTCAGTTGTTTAGAGACTTCATAGACAGTCAGATGTTAGTCCATTCGTCATTATCTTGTTATTGGCATATGTTAAGACTTGAGTTGCCACTTTGGCCAAGTTGAATGTTTGACCTTTAAACGTTCTAAGTTATCTTATGAAAAAGTTGAGTAGAGATGCATTGAATCCTTATATTAATGTTTTTAAGTCTTTCGCTGAGTAAGTACGCCAGGCCAAGGGTTCGCTTGGGGCCATCAATGGTTCTCGAGTGTCAGTCCCTCCCAAGGTGTAGGCTCAAGATGTGACACAGATTTTCCTCAACATTCTTCTAATTATCATGTGTTGGGTCCATTTGACCAAGAAGTCCACCAAGGACAAAAATCGGGAGAGGTAATCCTCGACATTGTAGTATAATATGCTTCCCTAGTTCTCCAAGTAGAGGAGGAAACAAATCTTTTTTTTGATTGATTTTTTGGTGAAGTTCAAACTATCATCAAGACTTTTTAAAGACTTTCTATGAGGTGGAAAATCTGGATAACTGACATAATCATCAACATACAAGAGCTATCATCACAAGTCTCTATATTAATATTATGATGCTTGATAGCTCAACAATATAAATTGAGATATCACTCATTATTTTGAAGACACACTTGAATAAGAAGAAAAATCTTCTCCTACATCTACTTCCCTTCTCTTCTTCTCTTTATACTTATATTGCTTTAATCTTATTTTATAACACGTTATCAGCACGAGTCTCTATATTAATATTATGATGCTTGATTGCAATATAGATAGTAGAGTTTGTATAGTTATCCCTGCCCAAAATTCCTATTAAAGAAAGAAAGGAAGAGACGATAAAGTTGATACACTCAACGATAGAGTTGGCTTGTTCCAAGTTGCATCCAAATTGTTTATCATCATGCTTCTATAATCCAGAATTGGAGTTGATTAAATCAACTAATCATATGTAAGCTTTATAAAGTATTGCTTACATTTAATTATGATTTGTCGGTTGTACTAAGTATTGGAAAAGTAGTAATATGAATATTTGGTTCCTCCGAATATGGTGAGATGATTTGACTAATTTTGTTTGTAGATATATTTGACTAAATAAATTCTCCTTTTAAAGATTAAAATTTCCAAATTTAGTTGCACTAATTGTATCGTTGAGGTGGTGCAGTAAATTATATAAATGGAAATAAAAATTCAATTGATATTTGTTGAGAGCAAAGAGGCTCTGAGATGAGTCCATTGCACTTGACCTACTATATAATTGATTGAGGGTAAGACGATAGATTCAAGTTCCATCGCACCAAAAGGATAAGACATCATGTTAAAGTCTGGATGCACCATAATTAAAAATGTTTGAGGGTAAGATGGTAGATTCAAGTTCTATTGCACCAAGAGGGTAAGACATCAATTTAAATTTTGATGCACTATGATGATAATACGTTGGATTCATGTCCCATCAATTTATGATCTAAGACGTCTTTATATGGATAAGATGTTGGGTTTAAGTTCTAATGCACCATAATGATGATTTAATGATGACTATGACAAACTAATTATATTTTTTATGAGAAGCCATGAATTTCGCCCAATTGATTTGCTTCATTCTGTTATGTGAATGTGGTAGCAGTACATGATACGTCTGAAAGATGACAGTGATTATTGTGGTTGTACAAATGAATATGGGCATGAGAAAAAGTAAAATTATAATAGTCATCATTGTGGTTAAATTAAGAACACTGTGAGTTCTCCAAATATTCCTTCAATATGTGAAGGTAATTTTTATCATCAAAAGGTAGAAAAAGTCATTGGACACGAGATTGTTATGCAATCTAATAATATGATAAATTGGTAAATCCTCTATCAAAAGAAAGGAAGATAAAGTGGTGGTACACTTGACCTTTCAAAGTGATGTTGATATGTTTCATGCAAAAATGATAAAATTTAAGGGCATGACAATGATCTTACAATGCAAATTTATGAAGCACATACAAATGATTAGTCTATTCCTTGAAGAGATTGTGACTTGTGAAAAACATTGTGAATGTTTGCCAATTCTTGAAAGTGGATGGGTCAAAATATGAAGGGAAAAAATATGAATAAGAACATATTCATGTATGGTTTGAAATATGCCACAACTCACCTCTATGGCAAATTGGAGAGAAATAAATAAATTTTATTTGGCAGAAATGGCCAATGGTATTGTACGTTTATACGTCATATATATTATGGTATGTTTATTGTGAACTACCGAAAGGGCAAAAGAAAGAAGTAATTCTTGCCTATAAATGTTGTGGGCATGATCAAAATAATATTATTGTGTGCCAATGCAAATTTGTCATTGATTGTGTACCTATGGTACCACAAAAGTAAAGGAAGACACATGTCTTGCTTGTAATCATTTAGACCATGATAATAATAATATAATTTCCTCCTTGAAGGAGATGCTGATCATACGGATGGTGTCCTGGAATATGTGATAGTACACAAAAATAATTGTAAGCTCTAACGAGTTGTGAGGAATAATATTGGGGTTGTAGTAAGTCTCAAAAGAAACCTTTTAAGTTTCAGATGAATTGAAAAGAAATATTGAGACTATAAATAATGAAAATATTTAATATCTTCAGATTACTACAACCGACGTGGGTTATAAATATTTATGTAAAAGATTATCCATTTTTTCCTCTTGTTTGTTGCGCACAAACATGGACATGCTGATGAAATCACATACAAAACTAAACTATAAGTGTACTGGAATAATGATCAGTTGGCGTGATCGAAGGCCATTCCGATTAAAATATGATGCAAAAATAATTAAGAATTCACATCATTAAATACTGTAAAATAAAATATTCTTCAAGAATTCTCTTGTGTTGCTTATTCTCATAATAAAAATATCATTGTACCAGCTAAAGTTGGGATTGTATTCCCTGAAATTATTTGGAACATATAAAAAGGTGAATATGAGCCATTCACCTGCCATGTGGATCGTTTGCAACTATATGATAGATGCATCTATGTGATGGTCACATGTGCTTTGTTGCCAACTTACAAAATGTTGTTTGTAAGGTTGTTTCCTTGAATTGTTAAATTAAGAGCACAATTCCAAACTATGAAATTATACTGATAATGTTGGTTGGTTTAGCAGAAATTGTATGCCTCCAATTATAGTTAAACCATCAATTATGAGCACAAATCTCCCAAAAAGAAATTTGGTATGAGATGAATTTATTTAACATGTAGCAATGCTTGTACGTATCAAGCCACCAAAGGTCCCCTATCAAAAATTGTTCATTGTTAGGAACAAAATAATTTTCATCTAAAATGTTGAATGTGCAATTATGATTTTAATTGATCCACCACGCACAAAGATGAATTTCCAAATAAGGTTGGGAAGAATGTTAGATTTTCTAACATTAGGTGGAGATATGATTGACAACTGAAAATTATGTGTGAGGTTAATCATGAATTATCTAGATCCTCGTTAAAAGAAAATGTGAGCTTGAAGTTCAAGTGATAATTCATTTGCATAATGTTGCAAATCGATTACCAAATGAATTTACTGACCCTATGATATAATTCAGCTGCAAATGCTCTGATGAGAAGTCCTTGAAGGAGAGAGACTATGATATATCTGAAGTGTAATAGACCAATCGGCTCCAAATGTAAAATTCCTTGAAGAAGGAGAGAAGCAAATGATCAATATGGTCATGATAATTTGGCAAGTGCTATAAGAGAGAAACACAACATAACACTTCATAAAACCTTGGAAAAGGTTCAGGTACCTGAAAAATGATGAAAAATGAAGAGATCTTGATAAGTTATGTCATATTGGAATCTATATTCAAATAACCGTCGACGGTATCTTTGATATGAAATAGAGCTAAATGATATATATTATGACGAGGATTTTCTATTCAAATTTGTCATATAGTGTGGACAGATAAATAATTGGCCAAGTAAAATGCATAATTCAAGTATATTTTGTTTCACTTAGAAAAGTGATGTTTTGGATTGATAGTCCATAAATAAAGGTATAATGTCATTGGGGTACAATAAATTATTATGCAATGGTATAACCGTAAGATATCAAGTACGTCTTGTGCCTTGGGGTATAAAGGTTTGTCGCAAAAATCCTGACATTATTGGAGATGTTTTCTCCTATGGTGGTTGCAATGAGATTTGTTTTGATCTGACAATATATGAAAACTTGAATGCATGTAATGAATAATTATCATGTCTAGCTAGACAATACTGAAGGTTATATGAAAATCCTTGAAGCAATCAAGGTGTCTAAAACATATAAAAGTTTGAAAGAAACTTTTTCAATAAACCTCCAAGAATCCTTATATGGATTGAAATAGTCTAGGAAGAAAAGGGTACAAAAAGAATGACTATAATTGTCCTGGCATTTTTATGAAAAGGTTGTATATGTTGATGACTTGAACATTATTAACACTCTTAAACAACTTTCAAAAGCTATTGAGTGTTTAAGAAGGGAATCTAAAATGAAAAGATCCTGGAAAGACAATTTTGTCTTGACCAATAGATTCAGAATTTCACGAATGAAATATTTGTCCATCAATCAACATACACAGAAGGGTTTTGATGCAATTTTATATGAATAAATCACATTCATTGACTACCCTAATGATTATCAGATCGTTTGACATAAATGAAGATTCACTTTGATTTCAAAAGAAGGATGAGGAGCTTCTTGGTGATGAAACTCCATATCTTAGTGCGATTAGGGCACTAATGCATCTTGCTAACAACACTCGACCAGATATCTGTTTTGTAGTAAATTTACTGGCAAGATTCAGTTTCTCCCCAACGAAAGAACATTGAAATGGTGTTAAGCACATTCTTGAATATCTTTGAAAGACCATAGACATGAGTTTATTCTATTCCGAGGAATCC
Organism: Solanum chiquidenum; assembly: GCA_029582725.1. Lineage (NCBI taxonomy): Eukaryota > Viridiplantae > Streptophyta > Magnoliopsida > Solanales > Solanaceae > Solanum > Solanum chiquidenum. The sequence continues at coordinate 20,409 of JAJOOS010002081.1, forward strand.
AAGACAAAACTAATTGGTTACGGAGATGCAAAATATTTATCTGGTTCGCATAAAGCTCAGTCTCAAACACACTATTTGTTTACATGTGGAATCACAATAATATCTTGGCGATCAATGAAGAAAACATTGGTAGCCACTTCTTCAAACCATGCAGAAATAAAAGCCCTCCATGAAGTAAGTCGAGAGTGCGTCTGGTTGAGATCAATGACACACCATATTCAGGAAATGTGTGGTTTTTCTTTGAAAAATATATACCAATCACAATGTACGAAGATAATCAACTACAAATAAAAGTGTCCACAAGATGTTTGTTGCTATGAACAAGTTGAATGAGCAACTTGCAGTAACGAGGTCATGAATAGAGTGATTTTTGAGAATGTATTCGATTAAGTTCAAAGACTCATCATATCCATGAAACCAGAAAATGATATATCAGAAATGAGTTCAATCATGCAACATCTTCGTGAATATGATTTGATCACAAAGACACTGTAAAAATTTGAGAAGTTGGGTATATAAGATTGGATGACATAATTATAAGAAATTAAGCGATATTTTGATAGGGGGAGTATAATACGCGTTGCTCTCTTTTTTCTTTGACACCGCTGGGTTTTCCTGATAAGGTTTTTAATGAGGCAACAAATAATGTGTATCAAAAGATATGTGTACTCTTTTTCCTTGACGAGAATATTTTTTCACAGGGTTTTTTCTTGTAAGGTTTTAACGAGGCACATAATCTATGGACATTCAAGGGGAAGTGTTATAAATCCATTACATTGTGTGGATTATCCATTAGATTTATTCAAAAACTAATTGGATTCATGTATGGGTGCTTCCAAGATGATAAGAACCTTAAGGGATAACTATGTATCTACTAGTTTTGTGACCTTTGGGAGTGATATCTCAAAACTATAAATGGAGATATCACTCACCATTTAGAATACACACTTGAATAAGAAGAAAAGTCTTCTCCTACACCTATTTCCCTTGTCTTCTTTTCTTTATACTTATATTGCTTTAAGGTTGATTTAATAACATTAGTCATTATGTAATTATTTTTTTGGGAAAAGGTAGAAGTACCTCCCTAGACTATGACCCAAATCCCAGAGACACACCTTAACTAAATTAAGGTCCTATTACCCCTTGAACTCTTTTTTTTTGTAATTTTGTACACCTTTTTGGCTTACATGGCATCCAAATATCTCCCACGCGCCTCAACTACGTGGAGTCACGGGGTGTGCCAGATAAGCCAAAAGGTGTACAATATTATATATAAAATGAGTTCAGGGGGGTAATATAAACGTTGCAAAAAAAATACAAACAAAGTGTACGATAGGATAATATGGGAAGAATATCCAAAAAATATTTTCAGTCTATTTAAATTATGAGGATACTTCAAGTACAAGCTTAAATAGGTTTGGGCAGCAACTAGTTAACAAAAAAAGATAAATACATCAAACAAAATAAATTAATCAAACGAGACATTAAAATTACGTTAAAACCTCTTTAGTGTAAAGGGAAAAAAGTGCGGGACAAAGCTATACTCTAATCAACTAAAGTTACCATAATGTTCTCCAAAATAATGAAAACCAAAAAGTGTCAAACAACGAGCGACAATATAAAGTTACAATAATGTTCTCCAAAATAATGGGTGCCTCTTTGCTATGATTACATGTTTAACACTTTATTTTTGATAAATCTATTAGATTTAATATAAGGATGAAAATGAATACATTTTACTATACATTAAGTAAGGATCATTTCAATCATCAAGTGAAAAATAATAAGAATGAAATAAAGAGTTACCAATACATTAAGGACCCATTTTGATCATTTTCTCATGAAGATATGTGTCAAGTATGTATTTTATCATAAGACACACGACTGATCATGATGCTTTAGGATAAAATTCATTTCACTTTAATATAAATCACAAAGGTCATAGGACTCCCATATTCTCTCTATATATAAGCCAACAAAAGTTGGACTAACCCATCATATATAAATTGTACCAAAAGTAAAGTGAATTGTACGAATAGGGTTAATTTGGTAATTTGACTCATTATTTTTTTTTACTTTTTATTATATTATTATTATTATAGCTCACAAAGTTGTACCATCTGCTATGTCGCAGGTACCTTTAGGTAGAGCTTTGATGATCCCACTTCAGTTATGACTTTCATTCTTACAAAGACATCTAGTTATATACTTTACATGTAACGCACGTGTCTTTGGCTTCTAACCCAGAGCTTCATCTACTCAAAGTTGTCTTCATCTTCCATTTTCTGAAAGTGTTACTGCAGTTTAAGATATTTCTTCTCCCTTTTTTCATCTTTATTCAATTTTCTTTGTGATCAAAGGAGAAAATAAAAATGATAGTCCTTATCTTCAATTTATACGTCTGATTTTGTTTCTAACAAAACGGAAACATAAAAATAAGAGTTTATATTCATGCAACAGACAAATTTAGTTTTAAATGGGTAAAATTTGATTTTCCCATTCAAGTTTTAATAAGGTTGGGGATCCACTGAATGCTCATGAATGTTGGACTAGGCTAGAGAACATGAAAGCATCGAGGAATATGCTAATGATAGGCCATAGACATCTCAATAAAGCCAAACAAGTAGTAATCACATCCTCATTGTCTAATCTTTATTCCCCTTGCCCAAAATCCTCAATGTATCCTTATAGTGTTTCCTTGGTTTGTGACTCAGCTTTTTCAGTTTGTCAAAAGCCATAAAGGAATCTATGATGGGGAATGTCCATTCTATTGCTCCTTTTTCTGGCTATCATGTAACATGTCTATCTCTTTAGTACTGGTTGATTTCTCATATAATTATTCAAGAGTTAATAACTTTGATGGTCACTCAACCATCAACTCTTTTCACAGAAAGTCACTCAACTTTCATTTTCAACTCAAAAGTCACTCAACTATGACTTCTTTGCACAAAAATTCAATCAACCTATTTAATTATTATTTTTACTAAAATATTTTGACATGAAATTTTTATTTTTAGCCAAAATTTTAAGAACCAAATATATATCCATTTAAACCATTTAATGACCCACCCCATTCAATTAGACCCGCTAAAAATAAAATATTGATTTTTTTATTTTATCATTAATTCCCTCAAATCATTCTCTCGTGTCTCCTAAGAGTTCTTCTTCTTCTTCTTCTTTTCTTTTCCTTTTTGATTTCTCAATTTCAAAAGAGCAAAAGAAAGACATCTTGCAATCCTCTTATAATGTATAGCAATTTAAAAAGTCTTCACTCTTAAAAATTTCCGTTGAAATCATAACCCAAGAGATTATTGTAATTTTTATTGTTTATGAAGTTGGGAAAACAATAATTTGATCCTTAGGGAGAACAAAAAGATTTTGGAAGAGGTTGATATATTATTGATATGTGAAGAAGAGGTTGAAATTGAAAAAAGAAAAAGAAAAAAGAAAATAGAAGAAGAACGTTCAAGAGAAAGAAGGAAACAAGAGATTATTTTTTTTCCAGCACCAAGAAATGGTGAATTGCTTTAGTCGTCATTTTAAGCCGCCCACAAAAGAGGTTCCAAGGAATGTCAAAATTCCCAACACAAAGTTTTAAAAGTGAAACAATCAATAACAAACTCCAACCAGCTAAAGTAAAGGGGGAAAACAAATAGGAAACAAGAATGAATTGCTAATGAACAACAATGGGTCTGAAATAATAATAAATTATTAAATTATAACGGTACACATACATACATACATATTCATAGCTGATTTAGTTTGAGAGTGTTCACTCTACCCTGATTCGCATCTTTCAAGAATGAAGGAAAACAATAACAATCCAGAGATTCTAACAGTTTGAACAATCTGAATAAGCAATTGCTTCTCTTGGAGTCCAAATTGCAAAAATTCTGGTTATTTAGAATCTATTAAATTTCTATGACGAGAAATTTTGTTCCTTTTCTTGTCCAAATGAACATTGTCGTCCACTGCCCAAATAAAGAACCAATGTGTGTGGGATTTTGAGGCATAGTTGTTGTTCATATAAAGATTTATGATATTACTCAGTCTGGTTGGGATTTTGAGGCATAGTTGTTGTTCATTTAACAATG
>JAJOOS010002083.1:0-24850 GCA_029582725.1 Solanum chiquidenum
AACCAATTCAATAAAGAGAGTTCAAGCTTTCTTACCATAATCCAAAGCCATAGCCAAAATCACCAAAATCCAAGCAATCACCAATACTTCACCCATAAAGCTTACCACCCTTAATTCACCCATTATCAACAATTAATCATGAATAAACATTAAACAACACAAGAGATATCAATACAATTCACTTTACACATACTTCCATCAACTTTGAATTTATAGTAATAGACCCACTTCATAGCAAATTTTAGGGAACTTGGAAAGACATGGGTTCATGGAATTTTCTTTCTTTAAACCATCAATAAACATAAATAATAGCATAAATCATCATTAAAAATCATTTAATGCAAGAACCCATGCTTAGAATCGAAATTAGGGATTTTGTGTTTTTGGAAGAACTTTGAAAACATTTGGATTGAGTCCTTGAAAGGAAGAATAATAAAGGATGAAGGATCCCCATACCTTAACCTTCATGAATCCCACGAAAATTTAAGAAGAAACACTTGAAAATCCACAACCCTAGCTTGAACTTGTCCTAGCCCTTCAATGGAGTTCTAGAGAGAACATTTTAGGAGAGAAGGGTTTGTTTTTGGGAAAATATGAAGAATGAATTCTAAAATATAATATAAATGTTTAAATACCTTTAAAATACTTAAAAACACTTAAAACAATAACCCACATATTATTTAGGACTAGGGGTGAATTTACCAACTCACCCCTAAGTTGGTCGTGTCCCTTACAACTTTGCAGGTCCATTCCACGCCCACCAGACCACGGGCCGTGGCCTGGTCTACGTCCCGTCAATGGGATCCATGGTTTGGGACTGAGAGTCAAAACCTGCAGGTCCTTGCAGGCATGGTCCACGCCCAAGACCCACGAGCCGTAGATGGATCTACAAGCCATGGTTTGGGGTCGTGAATCATGATGCTCTAGCAGCTTCTTAGCCAAAGATGGGGTCCTCCTCAAGGGCCCCTTGGATGGTCCTTAGGGATTCGTACCCAGACATCCAACCCCTACACATGACCAAATACACATAGGAACCATCACCACATGATTTCATCCTCAAACAACACATCAAACTTTGACGACACAACACTAGGACACACTAACTCCCAAGACTAGTTTCCGAACGTCATGGCCATCTCTTGATGTTTGACTTCAAAACTCTTTAAACTAAACATCTAAATCCTAAACTCATCATTTAAACAAGTTAACCACTACTAAAACACATGTGAAGCTCTAGTTCATTCGATTCCATTTTAGGGTTGTTACAGTATGCATTAGTACAAAATGTACTAAATATGATAGCTAGCATAAAATCATCAACATAGGCATAACATAAGTATTAGTCAACATAAGACATAAGTTGTAAGGATAAGAGATAACAATACAGTCATAGGCATAATCAATGCATATAGATCATCATAATGTAAGAGGAACACTTCTCAAGTAACCTCAACTTATCCTTAACTAGGAATTGGGTAGTCCACCTTTACTCAAATATATCAAGGAAGGCAATTCTAGCAACAATCCAAGCTAACCATACATCATACAAGAAAGTCTCATATTAAAACATACTTACGATACTTCCTTGAAGTAACCTCGATGCATCATAAACATGATAATTTGGTTAGGGAATTGTCCCTCCTTAACTAACTCACCTATTCATGGAAAAGTACTTCTTTACTAGTCCAAGACTAGTGATCACACATGAATGGTTACGATTTACGAATTCAAGGCTATCAAGGAAAAACATCTCATTATGCTAGAACAAGCTATCATGTAAGGCATACTCTCATGCAAGTCCAAGCTACTCAAGGAAGGGTACTATTGCTCAATCCAAGCTACCAATGAAATAGTTTTGCCTTACCAAGTCATGCTATCGTGCAAGCATTCTATTATGCTAGTCCAAGCTAACCTTTGGAAGGTCACAATTTCTCAATCCAAGGCTATCCATGAGATCTACTACTACTCAAGCTACCAAGCATGGTCTTGTCTTACCAAATCAAGCTTATTCATGAAGGGATCTCATATCACAACTTCAAGCTATCTTAATTAAAAATTCTTTGATTCATTTTAGGTGAGCAAACCTTTCAACCTAGAATTATTCAATGTGAGAAAACCTTTCACATTCATACATTCATACATTCATAATGTGGGTAAAGTCCTTCCACAACAATTTTATATACTAATCTACCATTAACGTATAAGCTTCACTCTGAAAGCCTTAACATTCACGATTAATCGTAATAGTTTTACTCTCAAAGCCCTAGCAATCAACAATCATAACTACATGCCTTACTCTCAAAGCAACAGTTCTCATAATCATCATATATACCTAGATTTCAAGACATTCAAATCACATGCTTCATTCTTAAGCAAATCTAATCATATATCATCATATAGGCTTAATCTCAAGCACTACTAATCATGATTCATCATGTATACCTTAATCTAATTCAATTTATGTCTATATGATTTAATCTCAAGCAATCTACTATATATATATTCAATCCTTGAAGAATATCTCTTAATCCTCAATTTCATCTTTATAGACATGGGTAGGCATGAGTCCATGTAATTTCATCCTAAAACCATGATTTACTATCAATTAAATCATAGACAATCATAATCCACTCAATTGGATCAACATTCATCATAACCCACAACATTGGAAGAAACCCTAACTCAAATTGGGGATTTCATCTTCACTTGAGAAAAACTAGGGAACTCCATGGTTGAAAGGAGTTTATGGATTAAAAGCTATCATACCTTAGTTACAAAGCCCACACAAGCATGAAGATTGGAGACTTGACCTTGATCCTAGCTCCAAACTCTATCTTCTTCTTCAAGTTCTAGAGAGAGAAATATTTGAGAGGAAGAACTTTGGGATTCTTTTGGGGTTTTGGAAATAATGTCTTGAATGGTGAGTTTAAAGTGTTAAAATCACTTATATAGGGGTCCTAGGCTTAGGAAAAAGGACCTCACTTTAATTTAACTCAAACCGGAAAGTCCCAAAATGCCTTCACTTGGCAGCGCACAGTCCAGGTTTCACGAGAGGCACCACGAGCTGTGGTCCTCACCACTGGTTGTGGTCCCGCTGTCATGGACCAGTGTCTAGGAGACATTGTCTTGGCCCCTAAGATTTGAAGGAATCACCACGAGCCTTCCCACGAGCCGTGGTCTTCACCACTGTCCGTGAAGTGGCTCGTGTAGGTGAGCTAACTTTGGGCAGCCCTTGGAGAGAAACTGCCTAGCCACCATGGACCATACCACGGGACGTTGTCATCACCACTGGTTGTGGTGGTGGTCGTGAAGGTGAGGAAGTGCTTTAGGAAGCTTGGGCTGCCTTGGTCTCTGCCCCTTGGCCTTTGCCCTCTTTCTTGGCTTGAACCCTCACATTAAACCCTAGTTTAGCTTACTAGTTTCTGGGGTGTTACATTATCTCCGCTTTGGAAACATTCATCCTCTAATGACGTTTCTAAGCACCTTACGGAAGTAAAGACTCAATACTAGCAGCCCATCATGCATGCAACTCATCTAAATGCACACAAACAAGGAGGAACTTCATCTCCAAGTTAACACATACTCAATGCAACACAAGGAAGTAGGAACTTCATCTATCGACCCATTATTCATGAAATCTCATAAATAATCATGTCCAAGGAGGAACTACCATCTCCAAGCTAAAAACATGATCAACACAATCTCATGGAGCTCATATGCAATTTGTTCTCAAAAACACATTCACTCACGGAGGAATCACTCAACTCTAAGCTAAGACATGTTCGTTAATTCATCTCTTGAAGTCTATAGGCAACTCATACTCAATGCACTACAACATGAGAAAATCAATCATATAAACTCATTTTCTTTTAAAATACAAGCTTTCATGAACATGGATCAGATAGGGAAATCATGGGATCACCTAAACACACATGACCTCAAACAAGGAGCTAATCATAAGGAACTCTCCCTTGATTCTCACTTTCTTAACTTGCCGGTCTAACATCTTAACCGGAACTCCCTCATAAGAAGAACTTTCATCTACTCCCAAACCTTCTAAGGGAACTAGGGATGTTAGATCTCCAACACACTCTTTTCAACTTAGAGACATGGAAAACTAGATGCAGCGATGCCACTCATTAGGCAAAGTTAACTCATAAGGAACCTCCCCACATGTCTCAAGATTTCTCATAGGCCTACAAAACGGGGACTAACCTTCCCTTTTTTTACCAAACTGACTACCCCTTCATGGGTGAGATGTTTCAAGTAAGCCCAAATCATAAACATTAAGAACACACAATGACTTGCTATCTAAGCATACCATCTCCCCCTTGGGAGGAAGCCTCAATAGACTTTCTAAGCACAATATTTTTCAATTCTACTAAGGTCGGATCAAGACATTGCTTAATTTTTACATCTAACATAAAAGACAATTCAGAACCATCTTAAACCATAACACTACCTTGGTAGAGTCTACTAACCGAACAACATTACCACAAACCCATAATGACAATATCGGGTTCTAAAAGCTATCTTCGGGACATCATCATCTTTTACCCTAACTAGGTGGTACATGCAACCCTTAAAAGTCATCTTTAAGACAAGAAACAACCCAAACTTTTGACATAGATTTCCCCCCTTACACTCTCGGATAGGCTCATTTGGGAACTAACAATTGACTACATGGGTTCTACAATCAAATGGGAGCATAATAGGGGTGCAACCAAACCATCACAAATATGACATCAAAATCTAGAAAAGCATAAACATCTAGTTAAGAAGCTTTCAACATACCAGGATCCACATTGGGAGCACACTCTTGATCACCTCTATCTTGAACCACATAGAATTGGTTTTGCTTAGGAGCATTGGAACTCAAACCACTAGGAGGAATTTTCTTGCCCTCTCTTTCTTTAGACTTTGCCTTTGGACAATTCCTCATTTTGTGACCACTTTCACCACAAATAAAGCTATCCTCCATGCCGGCTAAACATCTACACTCATGTATTTTTCCACACCTATCACAAGTAGTCCACATGGATTCACTAATAATTCCTTTTGGTTTAGGGTTAGACACCCTATCTTCACTATATATAGTAGCATTGGAAGAACCTTGTCCGAAAAACCTTTGTCGATTCCTAGAATGACCATGTCCATCATACCTATCATAGGAGAACTTATCATCATCCATTCTAGACTTCTTTTTCTCCCTAGACCTCCCTTTTAGCTTCTTCTCTTTAATTTGTTGGGCATGAGTCATAAGACGAACAATATCCATATCATAAACAAGCATAGCCATAATACATTCTTTCACTACCAAATTGGACACACCCGACATAAACTTACTCATTCTCGACCTAGAGTCGACCACTATAGATGGAGCATACTTAGATAATTGGGTAAACCTCAAGGCATATTCATTAACACTCATATTACCTTGCCTAAGCCTAATTAACTCAAGAACCTTAGCCTCTCTCATCTCTAGAGGGAAGAACCTATCAAGACAATCATTTTTGAACCTCTCCCACTCTATGGGACCCATTTCTACCATTCTTGCTTCTTTCCATTGATTAAACCAAACTTGAGCAACCCTCTTAGGTTGGTAAGTGGCCAATTCCACCTTCTTTACTAGAGTAACTCCCATAATATCCAACACCTTCTGGACCTAATCTATAAACTCCTGACGATTTTTCTCAATCTTTAACCCATAAAATTCGGGAGGGTTCATCGTAGTAAAGTCCCTCACTCTTGCAGCTAATGTACCCATATTTGGGTTCACGGGGACTATAACCTCCCTATTTTCTTGGGCTGTCATAACTTGAGCCAACACTTGAAAAGCCGATCTAAACTCTGCATTAGTCACATCCTCAGCCATAAGGTCAACCGAAGCTTGTGGAGCTTGTGGAGGAGCTTCTTGATCCACATTGTCTTCCTCATTCCTTCTAGCATTAGCCCTTCTAGTAGCAATATCCTTAAGACCATTGTGTAAGGGTTCAGAGAAAGACCTTATAGAGTTAATATCTATGGTACGACTTAGAGTAATGAAGAAGTGAGATTTCCTAATCATCTCGTAGTCTCTCATTCATAAATGTGGCGCACTTCACACCTGTGAACAAGACTCTACTAGATGTTGTTTTGAGACGTCCTAGAACCATTCTAAACATTGTGCTCTGATTACCAAGTTTGTCACAACCTAGGGGTACCCCGTAGATGTAACAGGGTGTATAAGACCCCGAGAGGCTTCATATAAGCCACTTAGCATATCATAACATAAATTAATAGAAATAATGCGGAAATTTAAAACATTTTCAATACAATCAAAGTCCTTTATAAAATGAGCGGAAGTCTAATACACTTGTCTCAAACCATCTAAAAATGAATATATTTGGGATGAAGCCCCTACAATAGTTCTAAACATAAAATTAAAGACATAAGAACATGCTAGCTATCTCCTCGAATACTATGAGGACTCACCAAAACTTCAATCCTTGCTTCTACTAAGATCCTGCCACGGGGATAGAAGTCAATATTGCCAGACCCTACATTTGGTAAGAATGTAGGCAAGAGTATCCGTTAGTACAAAATGTACTAAATATGATAGTAAGCATAAATCATCAACATAGGCATAACATAAGCATTAGTCAACATAAGACATAAGTTGTAAGGATAAGAGATAACAATACAGTCATAGGCATAATCAATGCATATAGATCATCATAATATAAGAGGAACACTTCTCAAGTAACCTCAACTTATACTTAAACTAGGAATTGGGTAGTCCACCTTTACTCAAATATATCAAGGAAGGCAATTCTAGCAATAGTCCAAGCTAATCATACATCATACAAGAAAGTCTTATATTAAAACATACTTACGATACTTCCTTGAAGTAACCTTGATTCATCATAAACATGCTACTTTGGTTAGGGACTTTTCCCTCTTTCATTATGGCACGCCCCAAGACTACCCCCTTGATGTAACACAGGTCCTAGGATCACGAGTGACCCCAAGCTAACCCTGTTGCCGGCATATCATAAGCATACAAAATTTTTTGAATAAAGAGATACTGTGCGGAAGCTAAAACATTAGTTAACTGAAATATAGGGAATACCCAATACAAATTTGAAAATATAAATAATTTCTAAGAGTTTAGAGATACTGAACAATCACTCAAAAGCTAAAGCTGAATGTAACACTACGTTTGAAAAAGCATGTAACTGAGTAAAGTTGTTGGGACATGCCCCCAGCTAACCCTAGCAAACTTAAAATTGAATCTGAAAAACATGTCTATTGTCCTCGAAGTATGAGGACTCACCACTGAAGCTACTGAACACGGATCGAGAAGTGATCTATGCATGATCTGGATGCTGAGTACGTGAACCTACATCATGAAATGATGTAGCACAGTGTATGCGCCAGTACTTGGAATGTACTGAGCATGCAGGATATGGAATATAACTGAGAAATAACATAATCTGAACAGAATAATAATACTGAAATATGCTGAAAACTGAGCTAAATGCCAAGCACTAATCATGAATTTAACATGTTGAGACTGAATACTAAAGTATAACTGAAAACCTTGTCAAATGCACTAGAGTCTGACTGTGTGAGCTACTATTAACCAACATAAAACCATACGAGCTAAACGTGGAGTCCGATGTATACGCCTCATCGAGAGGACCCAATATACCTTGCTAGGGAAATAAAGGTATGACTGGTGTGACTACTAAATCTAATGTCCACAGAGGGGACTTATAAACCTACGGGGGCACATAGTTTTGGGACTAGATATTAGGGTACCATGAACCCTAGTCCAACTCGGTGTTGTGCCTACTCATAACTGGAATGTGTATGACACAACTTAACTGAAATACTAGATTAACTCAATATTCTGACATGCTAACTAAAAATACAACATTTAAGTACTGATAATAAAACATTCAAAATCTGAGGCATATATATCTGTTTATCTGGCCTAGCTAGTGTATTTCATGAACTAAATGAATCTACACATCTAGGGTTCTGAGTTTCATGCAAGGAACTAATCAAACATCCCAAGAAAACATGATAATTAGATTACAAATACTACAACAACTAAATCACAACAATTATCTAAGGTTTTAGAAACCCTAGGTCTAAACAAGATATGGGAAATCAAGAATCTGATTGAATTCTAGGGACCTAGTGGATGAAAGGAACCCACTAGTGAAATCCCACAAACCTGGTGACGAAATTCATGCAGAAGTCTTTCAAATTTTGGGCTAGAACTGAAGAAAACTTGGTGCGTGTTCTTGAGAAAGCTATCGCATGTTTTCTCTAAGTGTTTGATGAATTTAGGATAATGGTCTACTAGGGTAGGTTCTAATAAAGTTACTAGTCTTAAACTAAGTAAAATGATGTAGTTTAAGTGCCCAACGCATAGGGTAAAGGACCAAAATGACCCTGACTTAATTCTGAGGAAGCCCATCCACGGAGTGAACGACGGTCCATCGTTTGGACTACCAGCCATCGTTTGGGTTTGTTGTTCATGATCTGCATGATAGGGCTTCACTAAAATGAGCATAACTTTTTACTCCGAGATTGGATTTTAGCAAACTCAGTGGCGTTGGAAAGAGGATTCAATTATATTTCATTTGATAGGTCATGAGCCATCTAGTTCCTTTTGTGCTAAGAGTTATGACCATTTGAAGTTGACCCAACAAAAATTTCCCTCTAACTGGTTGCTGCCTCTCACCTACGGTCCATACGTCTAACCACAAACCATACTGGTTGATTGTGGGTGGGATCAAAGACTATAAAGATTTGGGCCTTAACAATGGAATCCCACCTACGGTCTGAGTTCCTACCTATGGTATGTGGGTGGTTCTATTGGTACTGACACAAACTTTTTTGAAAACTAGGATTTTCTTCATTTTGAGGTCTGAGGTTTTAAATTATCTCCCCTTTGGGAGCATCATCCTCGAATGAAGTCTAAATAAGCTGAGTATGGAGGGAAGGAGCTGCATTCCCTACCGCTTAGTGCTAGAAACTGATATCTAACTGAACTGAGTTCCAAGATCATGCAAATATACTGAAATGCAAGAACAACTGAAGGAACATGATACTAAGACTGAATTTATGCAAGAGTAAACTAAGAGACTGGAGAGGAACTATTATCTCAAGCTGAAATGGAATCGGAAGGAAAGAGATGATTATATTTGGCCTTCATGACTGCTTCTGCTTCCAAAGTAGCTCCCTGTACGAACTGACTCCTCCAAGGTTGTCAAATCTCCTCACCCCTTTTATAGGTGATACTTTCAGGAAAATCCTATCATCTATCTCAAACTCTAAGTTCCTTCTCCGTACATCTGCATAAGACTTCTGTCTTAAGTCTATTTCTGATGAGCTGAACTTTTTCCCATAGTTTCATCAATCGAATCTTTCCCAATCAAGGATTCTTCACCTACTCATCCACCTTAGGAGCACATAAGTGACCATCTCCCCCTTGGGAGAAAACCTCTACTTTCTGCTGATGAACTAAACCTTCCAACTAGAATAATATAGGATCACTATCCTATTTTCCCTTAACTGCCCTTACCAATGAAGATTATGATCTATTATGGACTATCACACCACCATCTGATGTGTCCGTAAGATAAACTCGTAAGCAAGCAAGCCGGTGAACAACTTTTGCTAATTCCTTCCCTTTTTCCTCAACACGTGGTACACTACCCTTTAGAGATCATCTTTTTGGCCTTAAGGTAAGAGATAAATTGACATATTGGCACTGAGTTACCACCCTTCTATTCGAAGACTGACTCGTTTTAAAATGGAAACCAAACAATCTTAGTTCTACAATCGACTGAGGCATAACATGAATGTAACCAATCCATGCCTAGAATGATATCGAAATCTACCATTTCTAACACTACAAGATCTGCTGAGGTGACTTTCTAAAGGACAATAATAGGGTAATTTTTGTATACCCGTCTAGCTATAACTGCGTCACCAACTGGAGTAGAGACTGAGAAGGTTTCTAAAAGAGTTTCTAGACTGACACCTAAGTTTACTGCTATATAGGGAGTTACAAAAGAAAGAGTACCCCATGGATCTAATAATGAATAAACATCTAAAAAAGACTCAAAATGTACCAGTGACCACATCAGGAGAATCTTCCTAGTCCTAGTAATCCTGGAGAGCATAGAGCCTGCCTTGGCGCTGACCGCCACTTGTACAACATGACGCTACTGAGTTGGGCGATCTGTTGGTGCTACTGGAGCGGTAGACTGAGTCCTATTATTATTACCTCCTTGCCCCTGTCTGGAAGAAGGACAATCATTCAACCTATGGCTAGACTGACCACACCCAAAACATATTTCCATGCCTGCAAGACACTCACCCGGATGGTTCTTACCACACTCTGGACAAGTTCGGTAGGTCCTATTTCTTGAAACACTCCCCTGAGGCTTAGAGCCTGGTGCCCTACTATTCTGATCCTGTTGAAACTGTGAGTGATTTCCACCACCCGATTTCTGCTGAGAGTACTCATAGTTCCCTATTCTAGCTTTCTTGTTGTCCTTAGCTATCTCCTTAAGTTTTTCTCCCTCAACCTGCTGAGCATGAATCGTGAGCTTAGATATATTCATATCCTCTAACAACAACTTCTGCACTCTGTCTTCACTAAGTCGGATACCCAAAATAGAATTTTACTCATATGCACCCTTGGATCGGCAACCATGTGTGGAGCATACCTAGAGTGTTGGGTGATCTTAAGTCTGTACTCTTGGGCTAACATTGAACCTTGTCAAAAATTCATGAACTCTTGTGCCTTAGCTTCTCTCAACACCCTGGGGAAGAACCTGTCTAGAAAAGCTCAAGTAAAACACTCCCAAGTCATAGGAACTGCATCCGTACCCCTATTTTCTTTCCACTGAGTGAACCAAATGTGAGCTACATCCTTAAGCTGGTTGTAACACCCCGGAAATCTAATGACCTAACCTAGAGCCTATCATGCAGTCTAGTGTCCTAAAAAGGGTTAACATTAAGATAAGAGTCGTAAAATAACTTCCCTAACTTAGTATTAAGGTCCTAATGCCTAAACGTCAAGGCATGGCCCCCCAAGGACCCCCACAGGGTCCTTGAGGAGGAAACAAGGGAAGGTCCAAAAAGATGTAAAATACAGCATGATCCACGATTGGGCACCCATGAGTCGTGGGTGGAACCACGCTCCATGGTTAGGAGGAGTGGTTCGAGACTTAGTCTGCCCCAAGCTGTCCCTCCAATGCACCCTATCTGACCCAAACCACGCCCATGCAGGATGGGCCGTGGTCCCATCCACATTCCGTGGATGGGGTCCGTGGATCACCACCTGCAAAAGCTGGTTGGGTTTGGCCAAGGGATGGGTGTTTTCATAAAATCTATTTTAATTGATTAAGGGTAGGGACGGTTATTGTTAGTTATTTTTAGTATATTTAAAGTACTTATTACTATTAATAAACTCTTTTAACTCCTCACGACTCACAAACTCAAATTCAACCAACTTCCCTCCCAAAAATATTCTCTTTCTAAACTCCATTGAAGAACAAAGAAGAAGGTCAAGATTAGGGTTCAAGCTCCAAGATTTTCACTCAAATTTCGTGTGGAAATATCCCTAAGGTATTGATGCTTTTCATCCTTAGGTAGCTATCCCTCAAGAAGTCCCTTCAAAGTGTGTTTTAATATTTCCAAAACCTAGAGTTTTTATTCTAGTCCTGGGTCTTCTTCCAAAACGTTTTCTATTGTTCCATTATAATCTATTATGATTAATTATGATGGTTTATGGTTATATTATTATAGTATTTATGGATTTTTATGAAAATCTCTCTTGGACCCATGATTTCCCTTTCTTCCTAAATTGTGAACTAAGATGTGACTTAATTGATCATGTAAACTTGAAAATTGATTATGTTTATGTTTATTAAGTTGTTGAATCATGTAATTCCCCTATATAGTTTTTTTAATTCTAGAAGTTAGGGTTAATCTTGGTTCCTAGCCTTGAAGGGCAATAACTAGGGTTTATATATGTAGATGAAGGTTGCATATGAGTTCATGATTTACTTAGGTAGTGATGATCCTATGACTTGTGTAATTGTGGTAATGATGTAAGATCCTTCTTCCCTATACCCTTACACTTGATTATGGATGAAGTATGTATGTATATTATGAAAAGTTTGTTGTGTTGATTGAAAGGTCATGCTCATAGATACACTATTGGTAAGATGTGAAAGGGTTACTCATATGTTGATGGTTCAACGGGTGAAAGGACATTCTCACCAAATGAATCTTTGAGATCTTATCATACTATGTTGTCTTGAATTCCTAGTGCATCCTCTTGTGAATATGAATCTAAGTAAAGACTTAACATAAGTCTTAAAGGGAATTATGCTTAGCACCGAGCGGATATGAGTATGAGAGGGGTTCCTTCACGCTAGTAGTTGGGTTCCCAATATGGTTATCTCATGAGATGGAAACCTCCACGCTAGTAGTTAAGGTTTCTAGAAGCAATCTCCTTATCCCATAAATATGTGCCCACATAGGTTTTAGCTAGTTGATCCACCTAGAAGCTATTATGAAAGTTCTACCTTAGGCAAGTAGGACACCTCTTTCCGGTGTGGAGGTAGAACACCGGATTCCATGTAGCTCAATTGTTTTATGTCGGTTAATGCTAATCTTCTCTATATGATACGAATATGAACTATGATAAGAACATGAACTTTAAGTATGACTTCTTAAGGGGTATTACTTAGCATTAGTGGAGGATCGTGCTTCACTTAGGCATTGCACAAGTAGACTCTAAGAGGGGTCATGGTGAGGTTCTCTTATGTTATGAAGGTTTATGAACTATGTATGAAAGGTATGTATGAATTTTAAGGTTGACTTCGCTTGTTACAAGTTATGAATGTGAATGACTCCTTACTTATGTATGTTGGATATGAATAAGGTAAAGTAAGATATGTATGTTGTGGGTGGCCAAAATGTGATACTTGGCATTTGGTAGGGTTATGGGATCTTACCTTTGCATTGCACTAATATGGCTTTTGGTTACTTATATATTGGTTTGACTTATGTTTCTTCTTAAATGTGCATTGTGGCTTTCAAACTTGATAAAGGCATATTTTCAACTAAATGTCCCATTTATGCATGTATTTAAGGATTTTGTGCATGGCTTCCATACTTAGTACATTATTTGTGCGAAACCGTATTTTCTACATTCTATGAGTGTAGGTTCCGGCTGTTGATACATAGTACTCTATTCAAGTGAAGCTTGGGTTGACTATTCCCTAGGCTTGGTGAGTCCTCAAGTTCTAGGACAAAATGTTTCCATTTTCTAGTTTTTATGTACTTTCCACTTTTCGGACTATATTGATGTAAAGGGATTTTGACCCTATTTGTACTCTTTATGTTATAGATGGTGATTGAGACAAGTCTGGATTCTTACTTTCATCTATGAAGAAGAAGTTGACTTCTATTGTAAAAGATTTAAATTTTCTGTAATTATTCTATGTCTTTATGTTATGATGATGCTAAGGGCTTGTACGAGACCCCTTCGGGGTCAAGTACGTCATGTTACTCCTACGGGGTAGCCCCGGGTCATGGCAAACTTGGTATCAGAGCATAATGTTTTGGGATAATACTTATATTGATGTTTCATGAACCACGTCTAGTAGAGTCTTGTTCATGAGTGTGAAGCATGCCACACTTATGAATGAGAGGCTATGAGATGTTTAGGAACTTTCACTTCTTTTATTACTCTTTAGTCGTGCTTGGAGTCCTAACTCTATGAAGTCCTTTCCTAATCCTTCTCTTATGATTTTAGGCAATGAATACAAGAAGAGGAAATGCAAGGAGGACACAAGAGGAGAATGTCAATGAGGGAGCTCCTCCCCAAGCTCCTCAAGATCTTAAAGCTCCTAATGACGAGGGGCACTGACTAATGTGGAGATAAGGTCGGTTCTCCAAACATTAACTCATGTTTTGACGACTTAAGTCACTATGGATGCTAGAGCTCATGAGAATCCCAATGCAAGTACAACCGCCTCAAGGATTAGGGATTTCACAAGAATGAATCCCTCTACATTCTATGGCTCCAAAGTGGATGAAGACCCACAATGGTTTATTGATAAAATGTTTAAGGTGCTTGATGCTATGGGTGTGTCTCCAAGAGAGAAGGCAGAACTAGCCGCCTACGAATTGAAAGATGTGGCTCAAGTATGGTATAAGCAATGGCGGGATAAGAGACCCATGAGAGCAGGCCCGGTTGATTGGGGATTGATCAAGTCACCCTTCCTTGATTGGTTTTCCCCCTAGAGTTGAGGGAGAAAAAGATGCAAGAATTCATCAATCTTCGCCAAGGAGGTATGAGTGTGAAGGAATATAGCCTTCAGTTCACCTAATTGACTTAGTATGCTCCAACGTTAGTGGCAGACTCTAGGGCCAAGATGAATAAATTTGTTATGGGGATATCTGACTTTGTGGTAAACAAATGTCGTTCAGCAATGCTCATTCAAAGTATGAACATTTCACGTCTAATGGTTCATGCCGAACAAATAAAGGAACAAAAGCTCAAGAAAGTGAGTAGGGAAGTAAAGAGGGCAAGGACCAATGATGGAAATTCTTCCAAGGGTAAATTTTAGGTTCAAGGCAAACCAAGGTTTAAGAGAAAGTTCTCTAACCAAGGCTCCTCTAGAACTCCTAAGTTCAACAAAGAAAGGGTGTCTACCCCTAAGCTGCAAGGTGTAGTGGTGGTGGCTCTTATGTTGATAGACTTACTTGTGCAAAATGTTGCAAAAAGCATGATGGCAAGTGCCTTGTTGGCACGTATGGGTGTTTTAGTTATGGAAAGAGTGGTCACATGAAGAGGGATTGTCCCATGCTAAGGGCTCAAGGAAGAGAGGACAAGCAAGTCCCTCCTAGTGGCTCTAATTTTGATGCTCCTAAGAAAAATCGCTTTTATGCTTTCAAATCCCAAAATGATCAAGAGGATTCCCCGAACGTTGTTACCGGTATGTTACAAGTATTTTCCATTGATGTTTATGCATTATTAGACCCCAGTGCCACTTTATCATTTGTAACACCTTTAGTGGCTATGAAATTCGATGTACTCCCCAAACAATTAGAGGAACCATTTTCGGTGTCTACCCCGGTGGGTGACTCGGTTGTAGCAAAAAGGGTTTATAGGAGTTGTCCCATTTCATTGTCTCATAAAGTCATTGTGGTTGATTTAGTAGAATTAGATATGTTGGACTTTGATGTCATCTTGGGGATGGATTGGTTGTATGCTTGTTTTGCGTCCATTGATTGTAGAACCCGGGTGATTAAGTTTCAATTTCCAAATGAGCCCACTTTAGAATGGAAGGGGAAACTCTATTCCTAGCAGTCGTTTTGTTTCATATCTAAAAGGTAGAAAAACAATCTCAAAGGGGTGCATGTATCACATTGTAAAAGTCATGGATGTTGAATCGGAGACTCCTTCATTAGATTCGGTCCCCGTAGTAAGGGAATTTCTAGAATTCTTTCTCGATGACTTTCCCAGAATTCCTCCCAAACGGGAAATAGACTTCGACATTGATCTTTTGCCGGATATCAACCCTTATGTATTCCGCCTTATCGGATGGCTCCGGCCAAATTAAAAGAACTAAAGGCACAACTCAAGGATTTGCTAGATAAGGGTTTTATTCAACCAAGCATATCTCCATGGGGTGCTCCGGTATTATTCGTTAAGAAGAAAGATGGGTCCCTTAGGATGTGTATTGATTACCGTCAATTGAACAAGGTCACTATAAAGAATAAGTACCCTCTCCCTAGAATTGATGATTTGTTTGACCAATTCCAAGGGGTGAGTTATTTTTCAAAGATTGACGTAAGGTCGGGCTATCACCAACTTAGGGTGAGAGGGGTTGACATTCCTAAAATGGCCTTCCGAACAAGATATGGTCACTATGAATTTCTAGTTATGTCTTTTGGTCTAACAAATGACCCGGCGGCATTCATGGATCTAATGAATAGCGTATTTAGGCAATATCTTGATTCATTTGTAATTGTCTTTATTGATGATATTTGGATCTACTCAAAGAGTGAGGGTGATCATATGAAATATTTGAGGATACTATTGCAAATCCTTAAGGACCACCAATTATATGCTAAGTTTAGCAAGTGTGAGTTTTGTCTAAGATCAGTTTCTTTCCTTGGTCATATTGTGTCGGGTATGGGTATTGAGGTTGATCCTAAGAAGACGGATGCAGTCAAGAGTTCACCTAAACCTCTATCTCCTACCAATATTAGAAGCTTTTTGTGTTTGGCCAATTATTATAGGAGGTTTGTTGAGGGTTTTTCCTCCATCGCTTATCCATTGACGGCTTTAAGCCAAAAGAAAGCTAAGTTCGTGTGGTCGGAGGCTTATAAGAAGAGCTTCCACGAATTGAAGGATAGACTTACTTCCGCTCCGGTGTTGACCTTACCGGAGGGTACCAATGGGCTTGTAGTGTATTGTGACGCTTCTTGAGTGGGTTTGGGATGTGTCCTTATGCAACAGGGTAAAGTGATTGCCTATGCTTCGAGGCTACTCAAGGTACATGAAAAGAATTATCCGACTCATGATCTCGAATTAGCGGCGGTGATGTTTGCGTTGAAAATATAGAGGCACTACCTTTATGGGGACCATGTGATGTCTTCACCGATCACAAGAGCCTTCAATATGTGTTTACCCAAAAATACTTGAATCTACGATAAAAAAGGTGGTTAGAGCTTCTAAAATATTATGACATGAGTGTCCTTTACCACCCCAACAAAGCTAATATAGTTGTTGATGCCCTAAGTAGATTGTCCATGGGTAGTGTGACTTATGTAGAAGATGAGAAGATGGAATTGGTTCGTGATGTGCATAGGTTGGTCCGTTTGGGTGTTCAACTATTGGATTCCACCAAGGGTAGGGTTATGGTCCATCATTGTTCTGAATCGTCCTTTGTGGTTGATGTGAAGTCTAAACAACACCTTGACTCTATATTGATGGAGTTGAAAGAGTCGGTTCTCAACAAGTCCGTGGAGGCTTTCTCCCAAGGGGAGATAGGGTGCTTAGGTACCAAGGTAGATTATGTGTTCCGGATGTTGATGACTTAATGGAGAAAATTTTAGAAGAGACTCATGGTTCGCGGTATTCTATTCATCAGGGAGCCGCCAAGATGTACCGTGATCTACGGGAAGTCTATTGGTGGAATGGCTTGAAAAAGAATATAGCGAGTTTTGTAGCCAAATGTCCGAGTTGTCAACAAGTCAAGGCCAAACACCAAAAACCCAGAGGTTTGTCCCAATATATAGATATTCCCACTTGGAAGTGGGAGGATGTGAATATGGACTTTGTTGTGGGTTTGCCTCGTAACCGAAGGCAACATGATTCTATTTGGGTCATTATTGATAGGATGACTACATCAACCCAGTTTATTCCGAACGAGATTTCATTTTCGGTGGAAGACTATGCCAAGTTGTACATTAATGAGATAGTGAAGTTGCATGGGGTTCCCTTATCTATCATATCGGAACGGGGTGCCCAATTTACTTCACACTTTTGGAAGGCATTCCAAAAGGGGCTTGGTATCAATGTTAAACGTAGTACCACTTTTCACCCTCAAATAGATGGTCAAGCATAAATGACCATTCAAGCCTTAGAGGACATGTTGAGAGCATGTGTGATTGATTTCAAGGGTAGTTGGGACGACCACCTCCCATTGGTTGAGTTTGCCCAGAACAATAGTTACCACTCTACCATTGCCATGGCTCCGTTTGAAGCACTTTATGGGAGAAGGTGTAGATCTCTGGTTGGGTGGTTTGAGGTAGGTGAATTTGCTCTAATTGGTCCCGAACTAGTTTATGATGCTATTGAAAAAGTTCGACTTATTCGAGATAGGTTGAAGACGGCCCATAGTAGGCAAAAGTCTTATGCCGATAATAGAAGGAGGGATCTAGAATTTGAAATTGGTGATTGGGTCTACTTGAAAATCTCACCTATGAAGGGTGTGATGAGGTTTGGTAGAAAAGGGAAGCTTAGCCCCCGGTATGTGGGCCCATACCAGTCTTGAAACATATTGGGAAAGGTGCATATGAATTAGACTTGCCAAATGAGTTGGCATCGGTTCACTCAGTGTTTCATGTTAACATGCTCAAGAAGTGCATTGGTGATCCGGTATCCATCCTTCCTTTAGAGGGTTTAGGAGTTGGTGAGAACCTTTCTTATGAAAAAGTCCCAGTTGAGATTTTGGACCGGCAAGTGAAGAGGTTGAGAAATAAGGAAGTATCCTCCGTTAAGGTATTATGGAGGAATCACTTAGTTGGGGGTGCTACATGGGAGGCTGAGGCCGATATGAAGTCCCGTTACTCTCATCTTTTTCCTTCTACTCCTATCGAAACGTGAGGTAAGTAATTCCTCTTGAGTTTTTAGTGTTTTGGGAGTCATGCGTATTGTATGAGATTTTCATGATTTTCTTATGTTGTGCATGTCCTTGTGAGAATCATGTTTAATATATATTGAGTTTTCATTATGTATATGTTTCTCATGTTGATTTGCTTTTTAGTGTGATAATTGCATTTTGACTTCATGAGGTGAAATGATGAACATGCTTAGTTATGTTTTGATGAATGGCTTATTGGCTCCATATTGATGTATTGAGCTTACTTGAGTTGGAGAAGGTAGTTCCTCCCATGTTTATGTGAATTGATGAATTTGGTGCATACTGGATTGGTAGATGTAGCTCCTACCTTCTTGAGTTGCATGGACTTTGTCTTGTGAAATGGAGTTGAAGTTTCCTCCTTTTTAATAGTCCATAAGGTGAATAGTGCATTTGTAAGTTTGGCACATTTTGATATTTCATGCATAATGGGCTGTTAGTCTAGAGTTTCTAACTTAGTTTGTTGTCTAGATAATCATTCGGGGATGAATGTTCCCAAGGGGGGATAATGTAACACCCCAGAAATCTAATGACCTAAGCTAGAGCCTATAATGTGTTCTAGTGTCCTAAAAATGGTTAACTTCAAGATAAGAGTCGTAAAATAGCTTCCCTAACTTAGTATTAAGGTCCTAGTGCCTAAACGTCAAGGCATAGACCCCCAAGGACCCCCCCCCCCCAAGGGTCCTTGAAGAGGACCCAAGGGAAGGTCCAAAAAGCTGTAAAATACATCATGATCCATGATTGGGCACCCACGAGTCGTGGGTGGAACCACGCTCCGTGGTTAGGAGGCGTGGTTCGAGACTTAGTATCCTCCAAGATGTCCCTCCAATGCACCCTCTCTGACTCATACCACGCCCATGCAGGACGGTCCGTGGTCCCATCCACGATCCGTGGATCACCACCTGCAAAAGTTGGTTGGGTTCGGCCAAGGGAGGGATGTTTTCGTAAATTCTATTTTAATTGATTAAGGATAGGGATGGTTATTATTAGTTATTTTAAGTATATTTAAAGTACTTTTAACTATAAATAAACTCTTTTAACTCCTCATAACTCACAAACTCAAATTCAACCAACGTCCTTCCAAAAAATATTCTCTCTCTAAACTCCATTGAAGAACAAAGAAGAAGGTCAGGATTAGGGTTCAAGTTCCAAGATTTTCACTCCAATTTCGTGTGGAAATCTCCCTAAGGTATGGATTCTTTTAATTCTTGGGTAGCTATCCCCCAAGAAGTCCCTTTAAAGTGTGTTTTTAAGACTTCCAAAACCTAGGGTTTTTATTCTAGTCATTGGTCTTCTTCCAAAACGATTTATATTGTTCAATTATGATCTATTATGATTAATTATGATGGTTTATGGTTAGATTATAGTAGTATTAATTGATTTTGATGAAAATCTCTTTTGGACCCATGATTTCCCTTTTTTCCTAAATTGTGAACTAAGATGTGACTTGATTAATCCTGTAAACTTGACAATTGATTATGTTTACTTTTATTAAGTTGTTGAATCGTGTAATTCCCCTATCTAGTGTTTTTAATTCCAGAAGTTAGGGTTGATCTTGGTTCCTAGCCTTGAAGGGAAATAACTAGGGTTTACATATGTAAATGAAGATTGCATATGAGTTCATGATTTACTTAGGTAGTGATGATCCTATGACTTGTGTAAATGTGGTAATCATGTAAGATCCTTCTTCCCTATACCCTTACACTTGATTATGCATGAAGTATGCATGTATGTTATGAAAAGATTGTTGTGTTGATTGAAAGGCCATGCTCATAGATACACTATTGGTAAGATGTGAAAGGGTGAAAGGACATTCTCACCAAATGAATCTTTGAGCTCTTATGATATTATGTTGTCTTGAATGCCTAGTGCATCCTCTTGTGAATATGAATCTAAGTAAAGACTTAACATAACTCTTAAAAGGAATTATGCTTAGCACCTAACGGATCTGAGTATGAGATGGGTTCCTTCATGCTAGTAGTTGGGTTCCCAATATGATTATATTTTGAGATGGAAACCTCCACGTTAGTAGTCAAGGTTTCTAGAAGAAATCTCCTTATCCCATAACTATGTGCCCACATAGGTTTTAGCTAGTGGATCCACCTAGAGGCTATTATGAAAGTTCTACATTAGGCAAGTAGGACACCTCTTTTCGGTGTGGGGGTAGAACATTGGATTCCATGTGGCTCACATGGTCTATGTTGGTTAATGCTAATCTTCCCTATATGATATGAATATGAACTATGATAAGAACATGAACTTTAATTATGACTTCTTAAGGGGTGTTACTTAGCATGAGTGGGGGTATGGGACTTCACTTATGCATTGCACAAGTAGACTCTAAGAGGGGTCATGGTGAGGTTCTCTTATGTTATGAAGGCTTATGAATTATGTATGAAAGGTATGTATTAATGTGAAGGTTGACTTCACTTGTTACAAGTTATGAATGTGAATGACTCCTTACGTATGTATGTTGGATATGAATAAGGTAAAGTAAGATATGTATGTTGTGGGTGGCCTAAATGTGATACTTGGCATTTGGTAGGGTTATGGGATCTTACCTTTGCATTGCACTAATATATCTTTGGGTTGCTTATATGTTGGTTTGACTTATGTTGCTTCTTAAATGTGCATTGTGGCTTTCAAACTTGATAAAGTAATGGTTTCAACTAAATGTCCCTTTTATGCATGTATTTAAGGATTTTGTGCATGGATTCCATACTTCGTACATTTTTTGTGCTAACCAATATTTTCTACATTCTATGCGTGTAGGTTCCGACCGTTGATACATACTACTCTCTTCAAGTGAAGTTTGGGTTGACTATTCCCTAGGCTTGGTGAGTCCTCAAGTTCGAGGACAAGATGTTTCCATTTTCTAGTTTTTATGTACTTTCCACTTTTGGGACTATATTGATGTAAAGGTCTTTTTACCCTATTTGTACTCTTTATGTACTAGATGGTGATTGAGACAAGTCTAGATTCCTACTTTCTTCTATGAAGAAGAAGTTGACTTCTATTGTAAAAGTTTTAAATTTTCTACAATTATTCTATGTATTTATGTTATGATGAGGCTAAGGGCTTGTACGAGACCCCTTCGGGGTCAAGTACACCATGTTACTCCTAGGGGGTATCCCCGGGTCGTGACACTGGTAGGATGCCAACTCTACCTTATCATTTCCAGTCACCTGCATCACTCCAAAGATTTTCTTAACCTCATCAATGAAGTTCTGGGGGTCTTCACCAATGTATCACCAACTTACAACCATAGAAACTCAGGCGGATTCATCCCAAAAAAATCTCAAACTCTAGTTGCCAGTGATCCACCATTTCTATTAGTAGGAACTGGAGCCTGTTGATTTTTCTGATTAGTCATACTTTGTGCCAAACGCTAAATCGCATTCTGAAACTCTTCATTTGAAACCTCATGGTCTTGGACTAGAGGAACTGTGTTTGCGTTGCGTGCATTAGCATTCCTCGGGTAAGCTCTACGAGGAGGTATGATCTAAAATGCATAACGATGAATTAGAAATGAGAAGTTGGATCATACCTTACGACGATAAGAGTAACAAAGAAAACAAAGTTTTCCTAAATACTTCGTAGCCTCCCTCACATTAGATGTGGTGCACTTCACACCCATGAAAAAAACTCTACATAGTGCGACTTTTCATACATCCTAGGACTCTTGAACCTAATGCTATGATACCAAGTTTGTCACACCCCGAGGGTACCCCCTTGATGTAACACGAAACCTAGGATCACGAATGACCCCAAGCTAACCCTATTGCTGGCATATCATAAGCATACTAAAATAGTTGAATAAAGAGATACGTGTGGAAGCTAAAAGGTTAGTTAACAGAAAGATGGGGAATACCCAATACTGATCTGAATATATAAATAATTTCTAGTAGTTTATTAATACTGAACAATCACTCAAAAGCTAAAGCTGAATCTAACACTATGTCTGAAAAAGCCTCTAACTGACTAGAGATGCAGGGATATGCCCCCAGCTAACCCTAGCAAAATCAAAAACTGAAATGAATGACTGAATCTGAAAAACATGTCTATTGTCCTTGAAGTATAAGGACTCACCACTGAAGCTGTTGAATACGGATCGAGAACCGATCCATACATGATCTGGATGCTGATTACCTGAACCTACATCTTTAAAGGATGTAGCACAGAGTATGTGTCAGTACTTGGAATGTACTAAGCATGCAGGATATGAAATATAGTTGAACAAATATAACTGAGCAATAACATAATCTGAACAGAATAATAATACTGAAATATGCTGAAAACTAAGCTAAATGCAATGACCAAGCATTAATCATGAATTTAACATACTGAGATTGAATAATGAAGTATAATTGAAAACCTGGTCAAATGCACTAGAGTGTGGGAGCTACTATTAACCGACATAAAACCACGTGAGCTAAATGTGGAGTCCGATGTATACGCCTCATCGAGAGGACCCAATATACCTTGTCAGGGGTATAAATGCATGACTGGCGTGATCACTAAATCTAATGCCTACAGAGGGGACTTATAAACCTATGAGGGCACGTAGTTCTTTGACTATAAGGGTACGTTGAACCCTAGTCCAACTCGGTACTGAGCCTACTCCCAATTGGAATGTGTATGAAACTACTTACCTGAAAATACTAGATAAGCTAAATATTCTGACATGCTAATTGAGAATGCAACATTTAAGTACTGATAATGAAACATTCAAAATCTGAGGCATGTACATCTGTTTATCAGACCTAACTAGTGTGATTCTTGAACTAAATGAATCAACACAACTCGGGTTCTGTGTTTCATGCAAGGAATTAAGAAAACTTCCCAAGAAAACATGACGATTCCATTACGAATACATCAACAACTAAATTACAACAATTATCCAAGGTTTTAGAAACCCTAGGTCTAAATAAGTTATGGGAAATCAAGAATCTGACTGAATTCTAGGAACCTAGTGGATGAAAGGAACCCAGTAGTGAAATCTCACATACTTGGTGACAAAATTCACAGAGAAATCATTCAGTTTTAGGGCTGGAACTGAAGAAAACTTATTGTATGTTCTTGAGAAATATATCGAATGTTTTCTCTTCTTTTTGCTCTAAGATTTTGATGAATATAGGAGAATGATCAACTAGGGTAGGTTCTGATTAAGTTACTAGGCTTAAACTAAGTAAAACAACGTAGTTTAGGGGTTAAACGACATAGTTTAAGTGCCCAACGCATAAGGGAAAGGACCAAAATGACTATGAATTAATTCTGACGAAGCCCATCCATGGAGGGAATGATTGTTTGTCGTTTGGAATACCAGCCGTCGTTTGGGTTTGTCATTCATGATCTACCTGATATGGCTTCACTAAAATGAGCATAACATTTTACTACGAGATCCAATTTTAGCAAACTCGGTGGCGTTGGAAAACGGATTCAATTATCTTTCATTTGTTAGGTCATGTGCCACCTAATTCCTTTTGTGCTTAGAGACTATAAAGATTTGGGCCTTAATGATGGAACCCAACCTACGGTCTGTGGTCCTACCTACGGTCTGTGGGTGGTTCCGTTGGTACTGACACCAACTTTTCTAAAAAATTAGGATTTTCTTCATTTTGAGGTGCGAGGTGTTAAGAACTATCTCTACTTTTCATGGAATAGTACTTTTTGACTAGTCAAAGACAAGCCATCACAGATGAATGGTTACGATTTACCAATTCAAGGCTATCAAGGAAAATCACCTCATTATGCTAGACCAAGCTATCATGGAAGACACACTCTCATGCAAGTCCAAGTTACTCAAGGAAGCTCAATCCAAGCTAACAATGAAATGTTTGGGCCTTACCAAGTCATGCTATCATGCAAACATTCTATTATTCTAGTCCAAGCTATCCTTTAGAAGGGTACAATTTCTCAATCCAAGGCTATCCATGAGATCTACTACTACTCAAGCTACCATGCATGGTCTTGTCTTACCAAGTCAAGCTTATTCATGAAGGGATCTCATATCACAACTTCAAGCTATCTTAATTAAACATGCTTTGATTTATTTTAGGTTAGCAAACCTTTCAACCTAGAATCATTCAATGTGAGAAAGCCTTTCTCATTCATACATTCATAATGTGGGTAAAGTCCTTCCACAACAATTCTATCTACTAATCTACCATTAACATATAAGGTTCACTCTCAAAGACTTAACTTTCATAATTCATTATATTAGCTTTACTCTCAAAGCCCTAGCATTCAACATTCATAACTACATGCCTTACTCTCAAAGCAATACTTCTCATAATCATTGATAACGTTCAAATATACTTCTTGAAAAGAAATATAAACGATCGTATGCAATATATTTACCCAACTATGAGTCGGGGTCGATCCCACAGAGA
>JAJOOS010002085.1:0-22893 GCA_029582725.1 Solanum chiquidenum
TCTTTTACCCACACGCAAACCCCACCCCCACCCCCACCCCCCACGTTTCTCTTTTACAGAGAACTAACTTTCTCTCTCTCACCATCTTCAACGTTCGTCTTCTTCATTCAAAAAGAAAATCAGTAGAACTCTTCCACATTAATATGATTTAATGGTGGGATGAGATCTACACACGAAGAATGTTGAAATTCCTGCAAAGTGTGGTTCCTCTCAATCGAAGGATTAAAAGGAGATAAAAAAGGAAGCAAAGAAAAGGGTGAGTCCGGCAAATCAAAAGGAAAAGAAGAGGAAGGGGAAAATGATAGAAACCCTTTATGATTCGAATTCCGATTTTTTTAGTGAAATAAAAAAGAAAAAAAGAAAAAAAGTAACAAATGTAGAAGTTGCTCAATCTTCAAAACCGTCAACAAGAAGAACAAAAAAAAAAGGAATCAAAAATTCCAATATCCAAAAAAGGCAAAAAAGTTGGTAGGGTAAGTATTATATTTTATTTATTTTCACATTATTCAAATTAGTGATTTTCTTGTTAAAAATTATCACATTATGCTTATTGTTGTTTCGAAACTTTTGTTTGGGTGAAACTTGTACGAAATGTGAATAATATTTGTATGAATCTGACTTTAATATATGATTTTGGGATATTATATGAAATGTAATATAATATTGGTATGCAAATGGTATGAATTGTGTTTTGACATTGGTATGAAATTGATTTGATATCAGTAGCCCAATGGTATGAATTGTTAAATTGGTATGCAAATGGTATGAATTGTTAAATTACTCTGTTTGTATGAATTATGACTAATATTGATATGAAATTGGAATTTTTTCTAATAGGAAGGTTTCTTTTTCAATTTCTTCATTAATGTATTTAAATTTTTAATATTGGTATGAAAATGGTATAAAATGATTTTTCTTTCAAATTTTTTCCAGTGATTGTGGTTTGTACACATGTCTATTTACTGAATACATCAGTAATGGAGTTTTTGATATGCGTTCTGTTGATATCAATGCAAAGTATCATCGTCAAAGGTATGCCACAATCATATGGCATTATGGAAAAACAAAGAATGATGACGGCGCGACAAGTGAGAGTGAAGTAACTAGCGCTGTTGCTAGCAAATTTGGTGGACCCGACATAGCAAAAGAACATGCTCCGGATACCAGCAATTATCCCACACCAAGATCACGGAGATCAAATTTTAGATAGTTGATTGCACCTTAGACTTTTAAGAATTACAAGTTTTTTTAAACTTTTGGACGATATTTTTGTGTTTGTTACAACTTTAAGTATTTGATATGTATAATATGCACTGTTTTATTCCAAAAAGATACCAACTACATATGAATTACATATTGACTATTGTAATCGCAGGATACTAGTTATATACAGATTGCATTTCAAATGGATACACCATTCTAAAGATAAATTACACATTGACTATAATAATTCTCGAGATAACAGTTATATACAAAATGCATACAAATTGGATTCAACATTTAGAGTTTATGATTTTACAATGTCTTATTAACTAGAAGTAAATCATACTATTAATTTAGAGTTCATGAACTAACTCTGACTTATAATTGGTATCCAAAATGTACACCTTTGGCATCCAAATTCATATTCTAACACAAAAAAATATTTCAAATCAAGATTTTTCAAATTAAAAAAAAACTTGATTTACTCGTTAGTGACAACAATTCCGGAAAAAAAAACGCAAAGAGAGAAACGTTGAAGAAAATGGATGAAATAATTTTTTTTAATTAATTTTAACAGATTAGAGTGAATTAAGGAAAACAAATATTCTTAATTAGTTTGAATCTCCTAAATTTATGCTAATTAATAATTATCATCAATCAATTCAAATTTAATTAATACACCTATTTTCATTTTTTTATTTTTTTTCTTGAAAATCGATTTATTTTCCTTTTTTATCTTTTTTTTTTCAAAACAATTTTTTACAATTAATTAAAAAAACGTTTTTTTAATAAAATGCTATTACCTGAAATTTTTTATTGTTACAACTTGAAAGTTTTATTCTACTACTATAACTTAAAAATATTAGTCTAATAAATGTCAAATATGAAATTTTCACATTATTTTTTGACTTTTTGATTATCATTATTTGAGTTTCTTATTCTTATTTTATTTTTTCTTTCATTCCTTAGTGTAAAGAAAAAAATTTAAAACTAATTTTTTGTGGCTATATTATAATTTAAAACTATATTTTCGGATATATTGTAATTTAATTTTTGTATTTGAAGAAAAAAATTGAGTCATCTAT
This sequence comes from Solanum chiquidenum, assembly GCA_029582725.1. Classification (NCBI taxonomy): domain Eukaryota; kingdom Viridiplantae; phylum Streptophyta; class Magnoliopsida; order Solanales; family Solanaceae; genus Solanum; species Solanum chiquidenum. The sequence goes on from JAJOOS010002085.1 coordinate 2,289, forward strand.
AATAAATTTTACAAGAATATTAGCAAAACTTAAATAAATTTGACCATCAAAATAATAAATCTAAATTAGTCATTGAAACAAAAAAGAGTTAAAAATAATAATATATGTTTGAGGAGGATTAAATATACCCATATGAGATTATATTTTTTTTAAAATAATTAAACTAAAATTAATTTTTTCACTTCCGTTAGAGGAAAAGGGTATATGTGAGTCATTTGTATAATAGTAGGGGTATATATGAGCCACTTTTATAACGAGAGGTATATCAGCTTTAAATGACAATGTTAAGGTGTATATCAAACCCTTTTCCCTAAATTTTATTTACATATGATATAAATGGTTAGAAGATATAAATGTGGAGTTGTTTTTACGAAATATAAACTTGTGGACCGATTTTTGAATTTGAAAAATTTCAGATCATGATTTGAAATTCTCAAATCATGATTTTTAGTTAATGGGTTGCGAAATTTCCTTCAAGTTTGTGTGTTCAAGTCCTGCTGGACTAATACTTATTTAATTGTGTTTTTTTACTATAACCATTGACTTACGCTCTATGGATCTACATCTTGAATTTGCGCCATGAAGATTTTTTATACAACTCACCCTAAAAAAACGTTTTTAAAAACACAGATTAGGAAGTTGGACACTAAAATCTTATCACTTATTGATTGTACCATCGTGTATATTTGCATGTGCGTTTGATAGTTTTTTTTTAAGCTTTCACCTCCTGTGATGGACATAGATCCCTACCTAATTAAATAGTACTATAAAAATTAATTACAAATAAAAGGAGACATAAACCACAACCTCCAAAGAAAAATTAGAAACAAAGCAGACAGGTACAAGAAAGGGGACCTATGAAGACGAAAGGTTCTAATTTCTTTAATTTGTGCCCAGAACCTGAATGTATACTTTTGTAATACATACATTGAGCAGAGATGAGAGTTGACATCTAGATTTTACAAGTAATGAACTTAATTCACATGATGTACAAATAAGATAACTTCAGATTTTTCATTTTACCTTGATGAAAAACTTTTATAGATGCATCAATATTGTGTATGGCATATTTTAAGACTATAATTTCAAATATTTTCATTCTTTTTCTTAAACTCAATATCTAGTTAAATAGATTCACATGAATTGAAAGGGGTGGAATATCTCATTCCAACTTTTTCAAAGATTGTCTTAATGTCTGATTAAGATGTTGTCTTCAGATTTGAACACTGAATGATTAAAATGGTTTATTTTTTTAACATATGAATATTTATAATATATTTATATGCTTAATTCAAATAAAAATTAATAAAATATTTTTAAAAATTAGTAAAATAAAATCATTATTTGATTAAAACAAATGAAATATTTATGTTTGGTATAGTGATGGTGGAGATAATTTGTAGTGGTAGTAGTGATGGTAATAGTTGTTGTTTGTGTCTAGGAAGGATGTGGTGATAATTGTGACGGTGGAGGTGGTTGGTAGTGTGGTGACTGTCATAATGGTGGTGATTGGTAATGGTACTGTTGATGGTAATTGTAATGGTGAAGTTGATTGATGTTAGTAGTTGGTGGTGTTGATGGTGGTAACTGAAGAATGTGTGATGCATCGTTGATAATGTGTTTGTTGTAGTTGGTGGCGGTGCTAGTTATAATGATGAAGGTTGTTGATAGTAGATATTGACCACAATGATTGCCGATAGTGGCTAATAGTAATAGTGGTGGTGACAGAAAAATGTATGGTGGCAGTTGGCGATGGTACTTGTTGTGATGACGGAGTTTGTCAATAGTGGAAATTGACTGTAGTGGTGGTGAAGGTGTTGGCAACTACAAAGATGAGATGGTGGTGACAATTGATATAATTATAATGATGACGGAGATAAGTGTGATAGAAACTGACATAAGCGATTAGCAATAATGGTGGTTGTGATGAAAGATGTGGTTGGTAGTAAACGATAGAATGGTGGTTCACAATGATGGTGGTTATTGTGATAGAAGATGTGGCTGGTGGTAGACGACGGTAATGGTGGTGGTGGTAGAAGAGGTGGTTAGTGGTGGTGGTAGAGGTGATTAGTGGTGGTGACTGGTGATTGTGATAGAGTGACGGGGAATATTATCCACACAAGAATACCTCTTATTGATATTAAGACTATGTTCTAGATCTTATTGATTACTATTTAGACCAAATGCTTTAAATCTTATTGAAAACAAATGGGCTTAATGGTCTAATGTTTGAATCATTTAAATTTAGACATTCATTAAGTGCAAACAAATGAGTAAAGAAAATCATATATGTATATATGGAAAAGGGCCTAAATTATTCCTTAACTACGCGAATTGGTACAAAATTCTCCATTTTCTACCTTTCGGGCCTAAAATACCCTCGACATCAATCTTTTGGCTCTATTTTGCCCTCATCTTTAACAGACTAAATCATAACATCAATTTAACAAATTTGTTAATAACGTGTCACTATCATATTGGCTACCATAACAATTAAATAAAATAATTAAAAAGACTAAACCCATCCGCTCCACTCAAAAGCCCCACCCATAAAAATCCCCAAACCTTTTTTCTATTTCTTTTCCACAAAGTTTATTGTTGTAAGCAAAAAGATCTATATATATATATATATCTATTATATAGAAATGTGAAGCACTGGACGATCAAGGGTAGTTTTGTCAACTTAGAAATTTCCAAGCTTAGTTTAAGTGTACATTGTGCATTAAGTGGTCGTTTAGTTGGGAACAAGTTATCCCAGGATTAGTTATCCTGGGATTAACTATCCTGGGATAACTTATCCCTGTTGGGTATGTAGCAAGAGTTAATGGAAAATTGAGGAAGATGGAAAAAGAGAAAAAATCAAAGTTGGTAACTTGAAAAGTCTTCTTATGCTTTAATGAAAAGGCATTTCTCCCTCATCGATGGAGGAAAGAAAAATATAAGAGTTTAAATATAGAAACACTCAATTGGAATATGCCAGAGTGTTGAGAAGTTTGATGTATATTATGAATTGTACGCGACCAGATATAGCATGTGCTATTAGCAAACTGAGTCGGTTCACTAGTAATCCGAATCAAACTCACTGGATGGCAATGAAACGTGTGTTGGGTTATTTGAAACATACACAACACTATGTTTTGCATTATAATAAATATCCTGCCGTGATTGAAGGATATAGTGATGCAAATTGGATCACCGGGTCAAATGAAGTAAAATCCACAAGTGGTTATGTGTTTACACTTGGTGGAGGAGCAGTTTCTTGGAAATCGTCCAAACAAACATGTATCGCTCGCTCCACAATGGAATCTGAATTTATTGTTTTAGATAGGGCTCGTGAAGAAGCTGAATGCTCCGGAATTTCCTAGAGGATATTCCATTCTGGCCCAAACCTGTGGGACCTATTTGCATACATTGCGATAGTCAAATATCAATAGGTAGGGCAGGGAGCGTTATGTACAACGGAAAGTCTCGTCATATATGACGGAGACATAATACCGTAAGACAACTGCTCTCTAGTGGAATTATCACAATTGACTATGTGAAGTCAAGCGATAATGTGTCAGATCCACTAACGAAAGGCCTAGTGAGAGAGGCAGTTGAAAGATCATCTAAGGGAATGGGTTTACGGCTTAGGACAAGTCAGCATGGCAGTAACTCTATCTAGCAGACTGGAGATCCCAAGAGCTAGATTCAAGGAGAAAAACAAAGTTGTGACTGACGGTTCGACATTGTCAATCAACTCAATTCATTCTCATGATGAAGACAATGTTCAGGAACAAAGTTAAAACTTTAAGCCTTGTTAATGAGTTAATAAAGATTAAAATTTTTAATAATTTAATAAGTTTGGCAGATTTGACCAAATAGTGTATCTACTAGATGACAAGGTTAGAAATCACCTATGTGAGTGTGAAGTGTAAGCCGCTTCAAAGAGAATTGTATGTCAAAAGTCTATTCTCTATACACTCATGAAACCAGGAGGTGTTCATGGATGAAACGAACACAACCGTAAGAACCATAAACGGTAAAGGGTTAATTGTGTGACATATGGTTATCTAGGTATACACCAAAGCTCGACGGTTCAAAGATATCTCATCTACCGATTGACCGAGTATATCCGACATATGTTCACTACGGAAAGTCCAAGGGGAAACCTACTTATCCAGATGCAATTGATCCTTGCTTGTAAAGTACACACTCGTCCGTGCATTCCTTATGTTATAACCATTCCCCATTCATGTGAGGGATTGTTGGGTATGTAGCAAGAGTTAATGGGAAATGGAGGGAAGATGGAAAAAGAGGAAAAATCAAAGTTGGAAACTTGAAAAGTCTTCTTATGCTTTAATGAAAAGGCATTTCTCCCTCATCGATGGAGGAAAGAAAAATAGAAGAGTTTAAATATAGAAACACTCCTATTAATTGTTAAAAGAGTTGGAAAGAGGGACTCCCCTCGCGCCGTCGTCGCTCGCTCGGCTCGGCTTTGGAAAATGATCGATCGAGAGATTATTTTTTGGACAAAGTTTGTTTTAATTATTTAGTTAATTATTTATTTAATTAATTAAATTAAATTAAATAGCCAAAACATTAATTAACCGAAATGGTTTCAATTATTCAGTTAGTTGACCGACCCGATTCGGATCCGCGCGCGACCCGTTTTATTTAAATTCTTTCCCGTTTTATTTAAATTTCCCGCCATTGGAAGTGACTGTTCTGAAAGGTTGCAACTTTCAGAAACATCCATGACCGTTTGAAAGGTTGTAAACTTTCTTGAATGATCGTGTGGATTCTGAAAGGATTGCAACCTTTCGGAACCAGTTCCTCTTGCCTATAAATACATTGATTCTTCAGAATCTTTCCTTGCAAATTTTTCTGATTTCTTCTTCTTCTTCTGCACAAAGTTTCTTCGTGTACTTCACTGTTGTTCAGTGGTTCACTGACACCAAAGTTTTGGGTATCAATACGCTGGTGATTGAGATCATTCTATCTTGGGAGGACATATTCCAAATCAAACCTTAGATACTAGAGGGGAATAATTTCCTTAAGGGGATACTGTGCATTCAGTGGGCTTGATCTTTTTGTGATTCTGTTTTTCCAGATTATGGTACGTTTTTCCAGATTTTAGTTTGTTAATTAATTTCTGTTCATATATTCTTACTGGTCTGTTAAACTTTGGTTACTTCGTGTTTCTGTAAAATTTATTGAAATCAATAATTCTGTTTTTTAAACACAGATTGGCAACAATCTCACCATGTATATGATTAACTTATCTCATCACTATGATATAAATGGTGGGATAAGTTATGGGATCCCAAACATGGCAACCAAACAAGATACACAAATTTTATCCCATCCCTATTTATTTTTATCTCTCACACCAAACGACCCTAAGAGTATTGAACTTTCCAGAAAAACCAGCAAAAATATATGTAATTCCAATATATCTACCATTAAGTTGTGGATTCTAATAGCCACACGTGTACCAATACATTGGGAGGAGTAAAAGAAATCATTGCAAAGTTAAAACATGACCCCATTTATTAATTTACTTCAAAAAGCCTATTCATTCAAAACCATGCATTTTTATAAAAATCCTTTTTAATTTCCTATTTGGTTTGTATATATTCCTCACTTTACTTTTATTTCTCACTTATTTTTAAAATAGATTTTATTTTTATTTGTCACTTTTTGATATATTAAGAAAAAATAATATTTTTTCCTTTTTTACCATTGACATTAAATATTTATTTTTCAAATCATTTTTCAAGACATCATTTAATAGGGGATAGTTTGATAAAATACCTATAACAATAATTATTTTCTTAATAGTGTACTAAGTCAAATTATGACAAGTAAAAATGAACGAAGGAAATACATTTTAGACTTTGATTGATATGAATTAGTCCATTGCGAGTTTTATTTTTGAATGTAGAGCTTTTAATGAGATGTTTTTCATATAGAAAATTCAAATTTGCAAATTTGAGGGATTTTAATCATTTCCTTTTTTAGTGTGGTTGGGTCATGAAAAAACTACTTTTTATTTTATTTAAAAAATTTATAATTGAAGTCGCATTTGATCAAATTTTATGAAATTTTTTAGATATTAAATATAATTTTTCTATGGCATAATACATGAATATGTCATTTAACTTGGTTTCATCTGACATCTATATCCTTTAATTTACATATGTGTTCTACTTGACATCCTACGTGACAATATAATTCACTTCCTATGCGATATTCTATGTGGCGTCCTATGTGCATTATGCTTCGTATGACGTATGTGTCTACTTGTTCAACTTTATATTTGTTTGAGTGTTTACTTGTGCACACCCCGAGTTGAATGCCATAGATGTCAGGTGAGATCAAGTTAAAAGACATATTTATATATTATGTCTTTCTAAATATGGTTTATATTCATCATTTTCTAAAAATTACTTGACTAATTTACCTGAGATATACAACCAAATTGCACTAAAACAATAATATCTCAAAATAGATAATCGTATAATGTCATAGATTAGATCTCATATAATAACTAGAATTACTTTATTTTAAATTTTGAATTTGAATTTGTGTTAAGTTATTAATTTTGCAAATAATATTTGATTATTTCAATGTGTTTTATTTTCAAAAAAATAAAAGAAAAATAAAAATAATTTAGATGTGTCATTTTTATAAGATTAAATAATTTAGGATAAAATTTGAAAAATAATAATATAATTAAAGTATTAACAAGGTTTTGAATGCTTTTCAAATTTCAAATACAACTTAAAGTTATATTTGTAATTTTCATAATCAAACGACACTGATTTTCAAATAAAGTGAAATAAAAAAATTATCTATTACTTTGTGTTCATTTATTTTCATATTTATTAACTTAAAAAATACGTAATTTAATTTTCTTTTTCATATTTATAGTGCTCTAAATGTGAAAAGTGATTAATGTTGTTGAGAAAAAGTAGAACACCACTAAACTGAGATCAATGAGTAAATAAGATTAATTTACTCATTTTAAAAAAAAATTATTATCGTTAAATGAGCAAAAAAAAAAAGAATATTATTAAATTAAATGTTTAATTCTAATGCATATGTTTGACATTATATTAAATAACCATTGGAGTATATGTTATGTTGTATTGTTAATTAAGATAATTTAAATAAGTTGTAAGTTATTATCTGATATATATATTCAATACTCTCTTTTGTTTTTAAGTGGGAATCGTGCTACAAGCTATATATTCTGCCTTGCTTTCTTTTAAATTTTAATATATATTTTGTTTTAGTATAATTTATGTTTTGTGCAACTTAATTGAATCTTCTCATTAAAAATAGGGAGATTTGATTTGGTTGCTTTATTTTAGTTTTATGTCATTTTTATAGTACAATAAAATCTAAATCTGAAAACATTATTTTCTTATATTCATTTTGTAAGTGGTCTTATATCAGTTCCTCCTTTTTAAAATGCATGTAAATTGTTAGATGCAATGTAACATCTCGCAAACTGAAAGAACTAGAAAGAGCTAGTATTAGAAAGAGTGATTTTTTGAAATAATAAAAATCTGAAAAATTGGTTAAGTTAAGTTTGGATTTTTGGTCAACTTCAAATGACCAAAACTCCTAGATCAGGATGATGTAGGTATGCTTCCAGATACCGTAGGGAAGATCGTTGAATTATCTTTCCAATGCCGCCGAGTTTGCGCGATTCTGAGTTCGTATGAGTGAGATATGCCCTTTGGAAGTTGGACTGTTTGGATAAGGAAAGCCCAATCCAGATTTTTGAAGGGTATTTTGGTCTTTTCCATACCCAATTAGTTAATTACATTTTTGGTAATTATTTTAAGGTCTAAACTGATTGAATTTAGTTTATGCTTTTGGAATTTGAGTTAGGGTTTTGAGAGAAGAGAAAAGAAGAAGAGAAAAGAGGAGAAGAAGCAAGAATCGTCAAGATCTTCAAGAATCGCTTGTGGATTTCGTCAAGGAGTGATCCCTACGAGGTATGTGAGTTCACACAGCGTTGGGTTCTTTAATCCACGCGCCAAACATGTTTTATTCAGTGTAATTTCGTCCTAAAAAGATTGAGAATTTGATGTTCTTGAGTTGTATTCTTGAATTTGGGATGAGATTGAGGAGTTCTTGAGAGTTTAAGATTGATTATTAGAGTTGATTTGAGTTAGATTCTTGTGTATATGTTGTGGGTACCTGAATCTAAAGAGATATGGAGAAAAAGAATCGAATCTAGCCGATTTGGGGTTAGAAAATGAAGAAGGAACAAGTCGGCAGAATCTGGGTACTAGGTCCGCGATGCGGACCTACTTCCTCAAAATTGACAATTTTTCCTTGTGTCGCGGAGCGGTCATGGACCGTTCTGCCTCAAAAAATATTTTTGCGACCAAAAATTTAAATACACTCCCACGTTGCGGAATAGTTTCCAGGCAGTGATTTCTTGGTCATTTCTCATGTTTAGCTATCTAAAATCACTCATAAACGTCATGAGATCTTCCCTATCACAAATCACAATCATTGAATCCGTAATTCAATTCAAGAAAAGTTAAGAGTCAAGTCAAGAGAAGTTAAGATCCAAGTCAAGAGAAGTTAAGAGTCAAGTCAAGAGAAGTTCTTAGAGTTTTCCCAAAGTCTTTTACAAACGTTTTAACTTTGTTTTAAGACTTGAGTTTTGAGCTGAGTAAATAGTAAAGTTTGAAGTTCATTTCTTCAAAAGAGTATATCGGGACTATGTATTCCCAAAGAGTAAATGTTTTCACATTTAAACAAGAAAGAAAATTTTGATTTCCAAAGAGCATTTGAGCTAGTTTTCAGTAAGATTAAATGCTTTCACAATTAAGCAAGAGAGGAAACTGAGATTTCTAAGATAGCCTTTGAGCTAAGTTTTGAGCAATTATCTCAAATCATAGAAAGAAGTTATATTTTTAAACATAAAGAGCTAGTATATTTTGGGAGTAGTATTAAGCACCGATATGGGGGAGAGAAACTCTGAGCTGCCATAAACCATGTTGCCATCATGGGTAGAAAAAGGGTCATACTTTTTAGATGATTCCTTTTGTGCTTTTTAGCATAGACTATTGGATCCACTTAGTAGTTCATGTTCTATACCCCGGCAAGGTATAAGACGGCCCTGACAACGTGAGGCAAAATGATGTATCATCACGATAGCTCTTAAGGGATGGTTGTCAGTTAGAAAAACTCTCACATCAATATTTTATATTTTTATATACATCAGAAATATTCGTATTTTCATATACAAACAGAGTTCATATTGTATCTTTGCAAACATACAGAGTTATTATTGTATTTCTAAATACACAGAGTTGAAAACAATGATTTAAAGCTTTTTTTTATACTGCATTTATAAACACTGTTTTATATTGAAATCAGTTGAGTTGAGCCACGTAAGTTCTTCAGTTCCTTTCAACCTTATGTCTTGTTTTAGAATTTCTCTCGCATACTCGTACATTCAATGTACTGATGTCATTTGGCATGCATCTTATTATGATGCAGACACATGTAATAAGGATCAACATCCAGCGTATCATTGATCCAGTTGAGCACTCAGAGTCAGTTGGTGAGCCCCCTTGCTTTCCGGAGGATCACTTTAGTTATGTTTTGTTTTATTGCTTGCTTATTTCAGTTGTTAGGATGATCGGGGGTCTTGTCCCGACATCCCTCAGAGTTTTGAGGCTTCATAGACAGAGTTAGTTGATGTTAGTTCATGAGTCTTTACTTTTCCTTTTTAGTTAAGTTGAGACTTGAGTTGCCACTTTGACAGTGAATGTTATTTACTACATTCTCAATTATTTATTGAGCAATTCAATGTACTATTTTAAAAGTATTTATCTTGAGTAAAGTCTTCCGCTGAGTAAGAAAGTCAGGCCAAGGGGTCGCTTGGGGACAACAATGGTTCTCGAGTGTCAGTCCCGCCCAGGATGTAGGCTCGGGGTGTGAAAAACTTGGTATAGAAGCACAGAGTTCAAGAGTCCTAGGGGGGCCAATGAAGTCGTGTCTGTAGAGTCATAGTTATCGATGTGAAGCGAGCCACATCTATAATTAGGAGGCTGCAACATTTAGGAAATTCCTTCACTTCTTTCATACTCATTTCATGCATTAGAGTTTTATCTCTAAAAAGTTTCTTTCTAACTCGTGCTTGCGCGTAACCGATTGTGAGCTGGACTATTTGAGAGTGCCTTCATGGGGCGTTTCTTTCCCCGTGAGCTAAGAGATGGTTGCTGACATAAGGAGAAGGATAAGTTTATTCATTGTTAGGTTGACTCGTTTGTCAAGTAAGGAAAGTAAGACAACCATGCTAATAGGTTACATGGGCATAACAAGGCTGATGATCCATGTGTAACAAGTTGAGGAGGACCAGCTGAAGGATAGAGAAGAGTTTAAGAATAAGAGGGCTAAGACATCAGGGAATGAATCCGGGCAGCAAAAAAGTAACGTGAATGTTTTATTGGGTTTTAAAAGAATGCGAATTCTAAAGAATCGCCACTTAATTTTTAAAGTGAAATTAAGAAAACTATTGTTTTCAAAAGACAAACAGAAAATCTGATGAAAACTTTTAATAGGGGTTCGAGGTTCTTATTATCATTTTGAAAAGGGTTTGAAAGCCCCCGAAATGTCCGCTAATACACGGTTATCCGACAATTAGTTATTTGGCTAATATTTTAAGTAATATGAATATTTGTCTAAGTTGCGAATAAATAGTTTAAAACTATAAATTATTTTTAAGGGCAAGGGAAAAATTACTTAGGCAAATAACTTATAAATATTTTTGAAGTAGCGATAACTTTGCTTAATTTTAGAAAAAATATAAGTGTTTACTCGAAATGGACTCTTTTTGGGGAATTGAATTTTTAAAACCTTGAAATCAATTTTAACAAATAAAACACATAATAGCAGTTAAATAGGTAGGGAACGAGAATTTGGGCCCAAGTCTGGATCTGTCTGCCTGGTCCAGTACTTGGGCCTATTTTCATTTTGGGCCTTTGTCCCAATTCTTGCCCATTTTTTGTACCTGTCCTAGACTAAATTTCAAAATTTACTTCTTTGGGCCTTAGGCCCATCTTCCACCTGTCATAAATTCTAACAAGATAATAATAAGTGAAATGACAAGGGCTTAGGCCCAAAATAAAAAAATACAATCTCTTTTTTATATAAAGAGTGGGCCTTTGACCCAATCTTTTCAATTCTCCTCTGCATCAAATTCCTTCAACCTTGTTCATCGATTTTTATGGCTTGGCTGACTCGAAAAAAATTCCTAAGGCCTTCGTGGCCCATTTCGAAAAGAGGGTGGAGGACTTGAGTCCAATTTGGACTCCATACAAAATCACATGATACAGGAGAATAAGAACAAATTAGCCAAATGAAGGAGATATGGAATAAGTAATAATTTAATGAAATAAAATAAAAATGAAAGAAAAGAGGCCACTACTTTAATCAATCTTGGCAGGGAGGACACATATGATTTACACAAAATAATTTTGATTAAATCGAGATTGCCTCAACAATGGACTGAAGGCAAATAAAATAATCTAGGCTATATTTAGTTTGTCAAAATACAACTTAATGGTAATAACCTTAAGCTCAAATTTAACAAATGAAGGAATTAAGCATTATTTAAAAAATAATAATCAACAATTACTCCATGCTTATCCAAATATTGAGATCATTTGAGCTTCACTTGCAATATTCAAAGCATAAATAAGACACCAAAAATATAACAAAAGCGCCAGTCCACATGCCTCATATAAAAAAAGTAACATATGAAATCAATACATTTAAGCTTGTAAGAAGAAAATTCCACCGAACTACTGCATGTTATCTAGCATAATAGATTTCCTTTTCGATCGATCGAGTCGAACTACAAACAACCTGATTCCTAAGGTTTAAGGATATGTAGGCGGACTCAATGTTGAAAACTCGGCTGTATTCTGGCATCCTCTCTCAAATCTTATTCTCGAGCATTCCGGTCTCTTCATAATTCGATATTGGGATGACTTTTGAAATCGTGCGTCAAATAAAGTGCATTGAACTACAAGTGGTCTGAATTCTCATATAGCCTGAGATATGAAGGAAATCCATTTCCGGGGTTCGACCATAATTCCTAAAGTCCGTACCAAAAAGCCTTTCCGAAAGGATGAAGATGTGGTCGGTCAAAATTGAATTCGTCAATTTCATTTGCCTCGAATTTCTTTCATCAATCCAAGTCAAACGAGGGACAGTTGTTGACACCCAATTTTGGACCTCCACAATATGGATTAACCATCGAGCTTCTTAAATTTCAAAACAATTTGAAATAATTGACTTTATAAAATTCAAAATATTTTTCAAGATATTTTAAATAGTTTGGTCACTTGGTCACTTTTTATAATATTTTAAATGACAAACATATTTATATAATTAGTATATTTTATAAATATTCAAAAATCATCTCAAAAAAGATTTTTTGTTTTGCTTAAATATCATACTAATTAGTTTAGTTATATAATAGTTTACACTTTCGAATTAATTAGTTTATAATTAAGTCAATCGTTTTATTTTGTTAAAATTAAGAAGCTCATTAATTAATTTATATTAATTCGTCTTATTTAATCACTAGCCGAATTTACTAAATGAATTCCATTTGACTACATTTTTAATTCACCGGCTAAATTCGTAATGCAATTGACCACTCAATTCGGTTAAAATTGTAACTTATTAGCCAAATTCCTTAAACTCATTTGATCAAAATTTTGGGCCTTTTTTTACCTCTTTTCAGCAGCCCAAATCAATTCCCCTTCTATTTTCCACTAACCCAGGCCCATTCCCAACCTTATCAGCAACCCATTTCCACAATAACTCAGCCCATCAAAACAATACATACAACTACGTACAATACCCGACCCAACCCACTTTATTTCAGCATACAACAATACGCGCAACAGCATACAGTACACGACCTCACTGCCCCAATATCGTCTTCTTCACGCGAAAATCCCGGCAAACCTGGAAATCCAGCAGCAAATCTCGGCGCAACAGTGTACGCCCATCACCTCTGTCAGTCCCCTATCCCTATTTTCAAAGATTACAGACCTCAGAACAAGATTTGTTGACTTTTTTGGCTGAGAGAAATCTCACCCAAATCTGATGCGAATTGAAGCTATCACATCAAATCTAGATTTTTGGGGGTATGTTCTTCTGTTACTCATTTTCTCCTCCATTATTTTCAATCAATCTCTCATCTCCCGCTCAAACGACTATTTGAATTCAAGCCTTTACTTTTGCTATAAATACATAGTATTGATGCCATTTAAAAAAAAAAAATAGACAGAGAGAGAATTGAAATTTGAAGGTTGGAGAATGGTATTCTTCGAAATCGAACACACGAAGGTTTGAGCCTAAGATTTTCTATTTTTCTCTCAAGCTATTTTACTCGTCTGTGGTGGGTCAAAGTGGAATTCATCCTCAGCTCATTCGTTTTAGGTCGCTGCTCCAAGAAAGGTGATATTCTTCATCCTTCGTATTACATTTCGATATTAGTTGTTGTTTGAATCTTGTTTATTTTCTAGTTTTCAGTATCTAATTTTTATTTGTGCTTTCTCAGCTTGAAGAATATTAAGAATGGAATATAATTGGTTGAGTTTTCCCTTGGGTTGATATTCTTTATAATTAAATGTGCATTTGATGGTTCATATTTATTTTGACATAGATTTTGGTTGTAGAGCTCGAGCAATTACTCTCCATTTAAAGTACCCGCATACAGCGGTAAAATAATTTGATCTCGTCCTTGTGCATTAGTAGAAGCTTAAGCTTGATTGTTTACTACTTTAGCATGATTTTAGTTACTATCACACTCGTGAGTTTATACTTCTTTTCCCTGAATCTTTATTCATGAGTTCCATCGAGTTTATCTGCCATATTTTAGCTTAGGAACTGCTATAGCAGATTATGTTAGACAAATTGCTACTATGTCATTTATGGGTATGGATAATACATTATGGTACAATTTAGGAATTTGAATACAGCCATAGCTACTCTTTTTCCTTCTCCTTCATTGATTGTTGTGCCATTCAAATTAGCATAGACTGTCATTTTTTATTCATGATTCAGCGAACATTCTACTTGTGTTTAATAAGGACCATTAGACTATGAAAGATTTTGTCCCATTTGTTGGTATACGATTTGATTGAGGTTCCAGAATCTGGAATTTATACACTAGCTTTGCTTATCATTGAGCCCATTTGAAGTTTTGTTTAATTATGTTATGCTTGTAAATATAATTTCAGTGGCAAGAATGGTAAGGATGTATTATGTGTACATCTAAGACCAACATTATGTCTCTATTCTAATCCCTATCACATGATTAACTCTTTTATACATCTTGAGACATCTATATGTGATTTTCTTTCCATTTGGTGTTGGAGTATGGTCTTGGTAAAAAGTCAAATATTTGATAGCCTATTTGTCTGTAACAATTTTAGCATGTTGGTTTAGTAAGTTGACACTATAAACATCCTCTTACTTGTATTTAAAATTATGCATGTAATGACATCCTTAGCACTATATATATGGCCTAATTTGATTTTAATAAATTTAGGATTAGTGTAGTTCCTTATCTTTAGATGTATGTTGAATGTGTAATCTCTATCAGTTGATGTTCAAGTTCATTGTGATGCTTTATTGATTTTTTTTTATTTTTTTATTTTCTTTTACTCTCTGATTCGCTACCTACATTTGAAAAATATTGCATTGGTATATAGTGCATATTTGAGGAGGGCTATTTTGTCAAGAGTATTAATGCTCTTATTCATTCTGTTAAAACCTTGTTGTTACTTTTTTTTAAGCCTTGCTCCTTATTAAGACAATGTTGTAGATTCAATTCTTAAAATTGGTATATCCATGTTGGTTAGTCTATTTTACATTAATTAGATTAAGCATGAATTTTGGCATAGCAATAGATTCAAATGAGTTTATGAAACTTGGCATGTGGCTTTGATAGGGCACCACCATGCGACTTAGTTTCATTAAAGAATGTGTCGTGTGAATACTCGTTTTCAATAAATGAAGTAAAATTCCTTAAGTAGTTTACTTGTTTAGTCAATGATATCATGTTTTGTCTTAGATTTTTACCTTCTTACATCCAATTGATTGCACATTTAATTATTGTTTATGACAATTCTAATTTCTTATCATCCTTTTTATTGCATGTGAAATATGTCCGAGTCCTCATGGACTTCCACCCTCTTGTTGCATTTCGGTGATTGGGCCATATGGGCCCAATATTTCTTTTCTTTGAGTCAGCCGGGTGATCCAAATAGGGCTGTACAAGGCTGGAAAACTGAAAAGGGCTGATCTACAGCCTGTATGCATTCCGTATACATGATATACAGGTCGAAAATGCAGAAATATAAGGCCAAAAATTAAAACAGGTGTTTGGAAGCTGAATTAGGTTGTATACATTTGGTATACAGTCTGATATACAAGAAAAATGAGTACATATACATCCGATATACACTGATATACATCATATGTATACAAAAACGGATTTAGGATTAAACCCCAAAAATTCCAGCGAAATTGGCCCAAAAGGAGGCCCAAATTAAATTTCTCTCTTACCCTTTAATTATTTAATTGTGATTATTTATTATTTGTTGTTTAACTTTAACTTGATAATTGTAAACTAACTTAGTTGAATTCCCCAAAAGATGAACTATTTCTCTGTGTTGTTTTGTTTCTAACAAATCTCATTTTATCAACTCTTGTATTTTCATTTATAATCTTTAGTCAAAAAATAATAATTATTAGTTTAAAATAGTTTTCATATTTTGATTAACCAAAAAAATGATTCAAATAAAAACCAACTAATCGAGTTTTGTTAAAGTTCTAATTACTTGTCTCTAATTCAAATGTTTCAATAAAGGTCCCATTTTCTTAAAAAATTAAAATTGCTCTTTGTTTAACTATTTTTCTCAAAGTTAATCGAATAATGTAATTATTATTATTTTTTATGTTAAATCATTTTTCCAAAGAATTAGTCAAAAAATTATTTTCGTCAAGTCGTAGGATAATCGCATGTTAGCGGCAACTTTAAGTGCTAATACCTTCTTAGAGTAGAATTAAGAACTTCTTACCTATTTTCTCTAAATTTTAAAGGTTTATCTGTTAAAACCTTTTTAAATTAAGTTTTCTTAATTTCTTTAAAAATTAAGTGGCGACTCTTTTCTAAGTATTTTTCTCATATTGTTTTATACTTAGAACATTTCAAAAAGTGATTTTGCTATAGATAGTAAAATTATGGCATAACAGTAGATCACCAACAATTATTCTTGAAGTTGTTGCTGATTATGACCTTTGGATATTGCATGTTTATTTTGGTTTGCCTGGCACCAATAACGATATTAATGTTTTAGAGTCATCACATTTATTTTTCAATCTTGCTAGCGGTATTGCGCCTCCCACCCAGTATGTTATTCAAGGGAAAGAATATGATATGAGTTATTTGTAACACCCCAGAATATTTTTGAGCTAAGACTTGAACCATCCTTCGTTGTGAGTATAATTTTACCGAGGAATTAAAATTTCTTAAGTGTTAAATTCACTAGACGTAGAAGCTTGAGTTCCAAAAAGAATCGAATTGAAAATAGCAAAATCTGAAATTTTGCAAGTTATGCTAAGTATGAGTCTTAGGTCCACTTCAAACGATCATAATTCCTAGCTCAGGATGAGTTAGATGTGCTACCAGATACCGTAGGGAAGATCTTTGAATTATCTTTCCAACGCCACCGAGTTTGCTAAGTTTCGAGGTCGGATGAGTGAGATATGGCCTTTTGAAGTTAGGCTGTCCAGTTAAGGGAAGTTAGCCGGAAATAGTAATGGGTAGTTTTCTCTTTTCCTTACCAAATCAGATTTAATTCATTTTTAGTAAGGTTTTAAGGGTCTAATCCTATTAGGTTCAGTTTTATAATTCTAAAATACACCTAGGGTTTTAGTTGAGAGTTCAAGAAGAGAAAAGAAGAGAAAAAAGGAGAAAAGAGGAGAGGATCAAGCGTTCGTTGAGATTCTTGCGTGTTGTAGCGGATTTTCGCCATGGGTTTGATCCCTAAGAGGTATGTAAGCTTTCATAGTGCTGGGTTAGTTCACCCACACGTCAATCATGTTATTTTCAGCAAAATTTCATTCTTGAAGTTGAAAGATTAGAGTTCTTGATGAGTTCTTGATAGATGTTCTTGAGGTTCATTCTAAATCTTGTTGTGTAGGATTGTTGGATGATTTCTTGAGATCAAAGTGAGTGTTTCAAGGGATGTATTGAGTAGATTAGAGTGTACTTATGTTAAGTAATTGATTCTAAGTGATTGGGGAAGAAACCATTCAATTCTAGGCGAGTTAGGGTGAGAAAACGAGCAAAGAAGTTCGTCAGATTTTCTGGGTTAGGGGCCTGGCGCGATGCGCCTGCCAGAGCGCCCCAAACCATCCTATGAATGTTAAGGGATGGCGCTCCGCGCCACCCATAGCCCCAGGGTCTCCTGCCCCATCCAGTTTGTCGTCGGTTTCCCCATTTGAGAACTCTCAAAACTTAACTTTCAACTCTACCTTGAAGTGCACCTTCACTCCTTTTCGATTTTAACATGATCAAATCACGGAAAGAAGTATGTTTTTAAAACATAAAGATCTAGTATATTTTTTGGAGTAGTATTGAGCACCGATATGGGTTCAGATAACTCACATCCCCCATAAACCATGTAGCCATCGGTAGAAAAGGGTCAAACTTTTTAGATGAATCATTTTCGCATAGACTAGTGGATCCACTTAGTGAAGTAGCTTCATATACCCCCGGCAAGGTATAGGATGGTCATTGGCAGCGTGAAGTAAAATGTTGTATCACCACTTAGACTCGTAGTGGTGGTTGTCGGTTAGAGAAACTCCACAACAGTAATTGCATGGTTCCTCAAAAGGTTCTGCTTAGTATGAATGGGGGTATGAGACTTCATTCATGCATTGCACAAGTAGACTTTGAGAGGAAGCATGGTATGTCTTTTATGATATTATGATTATGAGTTAACATCATGTTTTAAACAGTTTTCCTTTTTCTTTATATTGCACTTGTTTTAAACTGCTTTATATTGAAATGAGTTCAGTTATGTTGAGTTGAGTCGAGCCCAGGTAAGTTCTTCAGTTTGTTTCAGATTCTTTTCAAGCTTATGTTATGCTTTAGAATCCCCCTTACATGCTCGTACATTCCACGTACTGACCCATTTAGCCTGCATCTTTTTATGATGCAGACACAGGTATTCAGGATCATCAATAGGAGCTTCGTTGATACATCCGAGAGTTTGAGTTAGCTATGGTGAGCCTCCTTGTTTCCGGAGGATTTCATTTACTTTTCAGTTTAGTCAGGATGTCGTGGGTCTTGTCCCGACTTCCATCTTTATCAGTTAGAGGCTTCATAAATAGTCAGTATAGTTGAGAAGTCTGTATTATTCATTTATTTTATTAAATGTTTTAAAGACTTAAGTTGCATATTTTATGGCTAGTTGAATATATTATTTTATTCTAAGTTGTTCATTTGAGTTGAAGTTTTGAAAAGTTGAGTTTATTGAATTTTATTCAGTTTTAAGCTTTTGCATGCTTAAGTTAGTCTTCCGCTTGTAGTCAGCCAGGATGAGGGTTCGCTTAGGGACCAGCAATGGTCTTCGAGTGCCGGTCACATCCAGGGTGTAGACTCGAGTCGTGACATTATTATTTAGTTGATGGTAGATATCCTAAATGGTCTACAATTGTTCAAACTATTTGTGATCCTCATTCCCAACAAAAGAAATATTTCGCGATGAAACAAGAATCGTGCCGAAAAGATGTTGAACGTGCATTCGGAGTTTTGCAATCACGTTTTGCAATTATTGCAGGACCGTCACATTTTTGGAGAAAGGAAGTGTTACATGATATAATGACTACATGTATTATACTGCATAACATGATAATTGAGGGTGAACATGGTCTCAATGCACCAATTCAAGATGTCGTAGAGGCTCCAACTCCAACTATAGAAATGGTGGTAGATGAAAATCTCCGATTTGAACAATTTTTAGCTAGACATAAAAAAATTAAGGACAAAAATGCTCATTTTGAACTCCATAATGCATTAATAGAGCATTTATGAGAGCAACGTAATAATTTTGAAAATTGAGTGTTTATGTAATTGTATGTCACTTTTATTTGAATTTGTCCCCTAATTTATGTATTATATTATATTTTTCTTGCAATTTATGTTATTTAAAAAATTAGAATAAAAAATAATTTTATATCACATTAAAAATTATATAAAGTAATTATTTGGGAAAAAAGAAATAAAGGATTTATATTATGAAATAAGAAAATAAGAATGAAATAGAAATAATAATATAATATTGAGGAGAGAGAAAAAGATTCATTTTTAGAGAGTAAAATAGAGAATTGGGTTGGAGTTGGTTGTCTGAAAAAATAGAGAACTTTATATTTGGAAACTAAAATAGAGGATTGGGTTGGAGATGTCCTAAGTATAGTTTGTATTTTCTCTCTTCCATGTTATATGATATCTTTTCCTTTTTAGCTATTTTTAAAAAGAATGTTAATTTACTATAATTATAAATAATTTAACTTTAAAAAATTCATTTTATTCTCAATGAAATGAAATTCTGTCACACAACTATCTAAAATTGCTTTAGATCATAAATTTTAATAATCTTTTTTAAAATATCATATTAAATAAACAAATATCACGTAAAATGAAACGAGGAAATAATATTCTCCTTTGTTCATCGAACACGAAGAGCCAAGGGGTAAACAGATGTGGAAATAGTATTACATGGCCCATGACAGTTGTTCAAAATAAATGTCTTTAATTTCATTTTGGAAGATTGGACCCTTAGGTTTCTATAATAAGAAACAGTATTGATCTTTTAGTAGTTCTATTCTATCTAACTTGGTTGCTCATAAAAGACAAATTGAAAGAAGGCAGTTAGCTGTCAGTTATGTTGGTACAGATTACTGTATGGGGGGGGGGGCGGGTGAGCAAGAATTTTGCACCAGTATATAATAACAATAACATATTTAATATAACGGAAAATATAAATGGCAAGACACCAATTTGTCACGAAATGGCACGAGGAACAAAATGTTGGTTATTTCGAAATTTGTGTGAAAAGTTAAGGGTGATTGGGTAATTTCATTAATTTTTTGTACCCAAATTATCCTCAAAAGTAAAACCACTAAACGTTTTTTTTCCTCTTTCCTACTTTTTTTCTTACTTCTTTTTCTTTGACTTTTCTTTTCAAATTAATGTTTCAAATTTCTCTACTTCCATACTTATATAATTTTATTCATGGAAAATATAAAAATATGAAATCCAAAAAGAAAATATTCATTCAATTTCTAACATTTTAAAATTAATTATTTATATTACTAAAAATAGTTAGATAAAATTATTTGTTAATTTACAAAATATAATTAATTACAATTTTTTTTTAGTATAACATTTTTTCTTTTCTTTTTGTAAGTGTAAATAAAATTTATAAATTTTAAAAAATTAAATGTAAATTAGTAAAGCTATCATTTTATTTATAATTTCTTACGAAATTTG